>JAFFZH010011883.1:3481-14330 GCA_018420115.1 Euura saliciscinereae
CCCTCCCAAGCCCCTTACCCACCGCCTAATGGCTTCACGCCTGTGCACGGAGGCACGGTACCGGTCCACTATCCAGTTAGTATAGAGATCAGTGGAACAATTTTTAAGGCGGTTTGAAAATCGGTTTGATGTTGTGTTTCCTTAGGATTCTCCCTATGGAGTCAGTTACTCCTTGGACGTAGGGGAGGAATACTTTTATTGAAATACCCCTCCTTTCCACCATTGGTGTAGTTCTGTATTTTACATGGCATGAACCGATATAAAATACTTGACTTGTTTGAGGTTTTTTTTACAAAAGTATGGAAATCGCAAAAAATCAACATATTCAACAGATCACGGAGTAAGTGCTCAGAAGGTCGTTACAGAATTATGCAAAAATAGTATATCGTGCATCAAGTGCGGGAAGTTCACCAACTCGCACGAGATGCACACCCTGTTTTTTGTATAACCTGTAATCGGAAGTTCGACTTCGCAGACTATGAAGTGCGAGATAGCTGATCCCCTTACGGGCCGAAGACAGTGCGGGAATGTCTACATTCCGGCACTGTTAGGAGTGCTGGAATGTAGATTCCCGCACTGCTCTACGCCTGTAAGGGAATCTCCCGCACTCTCCACAGTGCGCGGAGTCGAACTTCCTCTTCTTCCTTCTTCCCATGCAGGTGTTACGAAAAAAAGAAAAAATATTACTCAATGATTCTTTCGGGCTTCAACAACAACAACAACGACAACGACAACGACAACGACACCGACAAAGCCAACAACAACAACAACAACAACTACCTACTACCCGCCATACCCGAGTGGGTATGTCCCCAGAAGCTACTTAGAGCTTGTGCGGGGCGAGGGAGGGGTCGTTAGTGATCATCATTATACGTCTGCAGCCGTCTCAAGGCATTCTATAGAAACACCCGCATTCGCACGAGGGGCAAGGGGAACTGCAGAAAACCCGCCCGGGTGTAGCCGACCTCAGGAAACGATACCCACACTAAACTCGCTGCAGGCTGCCGGTTTTCGGCGTGACGACCGAAAAACGGCGTGGCCTGACTGACGACGAGTAGTGGGATCGAACCCTCGATCTCTCGCTCCGTAGTCGCACACGCTAACCGCGCGGCTACCACGGTCGGTGGTAGCGGTCAAATACATGATCATTTTTTTCCAAACTATGACACACATTATATTTCAAGAAAAAAAGGATGCGGTCCAGTTTGCGTATTTAGAGAAGGATTAATTGAAGGGAATGGTAATAAGCTGCAGCTCGGGGTGCAGTATTTTGATTTATTTAGTCCACTCACCGTCTGTACTGAGTCCAGGACTAGATGTGAATTTTGCAACATCAACAATTTTAACCGCGAAAGTTTGACCGGTTTGTCGATGATTGCATTTTCGAACGACGCTGAAAGGCCCCCTGTAACAAAAAAAGACACAAGAGTTAAGCAGATTCATATAAGATTCTCTATAGAAACAACCTAGTCTGTTTGCAGTAATAACACGGAATAACATGAAAATGTGATTCTCTGGCAGGGAGGTAGACTCAATTTAGCTATTGCTAGCGGGCCTTGGAATACGGTCTATTAGCTTCGAATCAACATTTGGGAATTTTTGGGGGATTTTGAACACTATTTAAAAACAAAGTAGCACCCCGTGTAGAAATTTGTCGTAGCATTCCCTACGACTGAAATGGGCCATATGAGGCTGATTTGTGGCTTGCCAAACTTGCACCACTGTCCGGGTCCTGAATAAGCGCTATCGTGGCATGCCTTGAGACCAGGACTGAATAATTCGGGCACATCCGTGTTGGGTGCCTTCCATGTTTAGGTTCAAAGTAGGACATCTTTAAAACCTCTACAGGCCCTCTTATAGCCTCAGGACCTCTACGGGTCCTCTATACCCTCTATATCCTCAAGACCTCTACAGGTCCTTTACCATAGAATGTACATGGGATGCTACATCCACGAAAAACTGACACCCGGAATTTCAGTCATTGAATATTGAGATAAATACTTGAATTTGATTTCGATATTTAGATTAATCGACACGTGAGTAGTGATACCAAATGCAAGTGGTAATTATAATATCCAATGGCTGATAATGAAAGTGGCCAGGTTGCTCATATTTTCATGGATGTGAGAGTCATCTTTAAATTAGAAGGGATGAATTATAGAAATAATTATTATGTTGAAGCTTTATTTGCATACATTAACATCTAATTGTACCCAGGGAAATTGAATCTCAAGCTCCCGCGATAGGCAACTGAACATACACCTGTAATTTGGTTGGCAATGCCACGTTGTAACTCGCCGGCGAAAAAATTGCCGAGCTATAACACTTGGCATCGCCAACCAATTACAGGTGTATGTTCAGTTGCCTATTGCGGGCGCGTCAGATTCAATTCAATTTTATGAAGAAGCACGTGTTTAACATATTTTTAACATTGAAAATGTTTCTATTTTCGGGTCATTTGCGAATTCATTGCCTGAGTATTGGAGTGAAATTAGAGATGTCACGTTCTTGCGTCACGCGAGGGAGGAAAGTAGGCGATGTCCGATCAGTGTGAATGTAATTGCTATAAACGCTGAAACAAATTTTATTAAGATTTTGGTGTTTCTCTCGAGTAAGCGACGGGGGTTAGTATATGTCACCGATGTCAGTTGGAGGTCGCGTTTAAAAATGAATGCACAAACATCGGCTCAACGATCGAAAGCATACCGTAAACGAAAAATTGAGGAAGTTGGCGTCGCAAAAAAAAGCATCAGCAGCAACGCCAGCAACGCAATAAACGATTTTGTAATATTTGAAAAACTTTTTTGAAATTTATTTCTAATTTTCCTATTTCCATACATTACTTGTATGACGCGGGTTCATTTTCAATGTCCCAATTCTTGCATCTCATGCGAAATCTGTGGATTTATAATAATAGTTTTACATTTTCATGTTGGACATACTATGTAACTCAATCATTCGCCTACACCTATTACTGCAGTCATGGCTTCGATTACTGCGGTCATTATATCCATTACTTTGGCAAAAATTATTGCGAATCAAATTCTCATCACTTTTGTCATAAGTACCCGGGAAAAATGTCTATATTCGTCATAATATAATTACTATAACTGACCAGACATGATTATATAAAAAAAATAGCCCCACCTAACCATGTATGGTCATACATAGAATCAGATGTAGTCAGATATGATCAGACATGATCAAATACGATTGTTGTGTGCAAATTTATACATAGAAATTATCATCCGATCTAGACCGAATCCATCTCAAATCGGGCAGGCAAGGCTAAAATGGAAATCGTGATATCACGGAATTTTTTCCAATTGAAATATGTTGTTGTTCGACGAAAAAAAGTGACCGGTATTTTTTGTTTTGGAAAAAAAAATCTTGCTACGAAGTTACGGCTGTTTGAACATTTAATCGTGCGCTACCAAAGTTGTTGGAGAAGGAACACTTTTTTTCTTAGTGACGCTCCATCTTTGGAACGAATCATCGCAAATACTTCATATTGGTCTGATTTTGTAGGGTTTTTTGCACTCTTTTGGAATTCGAAGAAAAATTTGAGGATTTCTGGAAATTGGCGGAATGACGGTCATTTTTCGAAAAGTAGGGAAACCCGTTTTTTTTTTAAAGTGATTTTTTTATTTTCTCAAAAATTTCGCACAATATGTGGGGTAATATGACGGATATATCCTATGAGTTTCATCGATGCTAAAACACAGCCTCATGTCGAGAAAAGAAAAATTTCGTGCGTCACTGAAATTCGTCAATTCCTGTGCTGTGCTGGTGTCTACTTTGTGAGCGTCGTTGAGATGTGTACAGATTTTTCGATCCAAATAATATTACTTAAACTTGATACATACGTACCTGAGGGAGTACATGGCCAATACCGTATGATGTATAACATCGTAGAACTAATATTGATCCGCTAATAAAGACTACCACGAAAAAAATACAAAATTTACAATCAGGGATTTATTGTAGTAATAACAATATCGTACGATAATAATATGATCATAACTACATAATAATGAATACTATATCTATAAAAAATATAATATAATAGTATAATAATAATATAATGATAAAATCTACAGTCCTTGTGTGTAACGCAAGCCTCTGAAGGCATTGAAAATGTCACCTGTTCTCTCGTTCTTAGTGCATTTTGTTTTGATATATTTGTATCTGTCGAATTTTGATTTGAATTCTCTTATAATAAAGTTTAAACAAGATCTAATCCTGACAGATTGATGATCGGTAACAAACTGATAGATTAACCATACATTTGGATCGGTCACAATCTGACACATCGACCACCCATAATCTTTTTCCATCTTTCGTCTTTTTTCATCTTTTGTCTTTTGCAAACTTTTTTCATCCGCATTTTTGTTACTTTTGAAAAATGAATTCTTGACCTCCGTGTATGTTGTAAAGGTAATTTCTTGGATATCAGGTCAATAAAAGCGTCGAAGTGTTGACGTTTCGGTCCTGATGAGGACCCTCCTCAGAACATACTTATTATAATATATTTATTATAAAAAAAAAACATTTTTTTCCGATAGGGGTAGCATTGAACAAAAAGCACCCTTAACTTAAAGTTAACATTCAAACTAAGCAACCTAACCTAGTAGCAACGTACCTTAGAAGTGATAATTTATTAGTCTAATTGGATAAAAGAGGCTGGAGTGACAAAGTGACATGGTAAAAAACAAAAAAACGGGGTATTCGCGTTTATAGATCACTATTAGCAATCCTCATCTCCCAATTCTCCATCCTTAAAGAAAATTCGAGAATAAGAACAGTGGACGGTTAGAATAGATTTGTCACAATCAGGGAGAGAGAGAGGGATCCATGTACATAATATTGATAGTGGGAGACCAAGCATAGAGTATCAATAGATATGGAAAGCTAGAATATAAGTAGACAGCTACGTAGGTAATACAGGCTAATGCCTCTTGATAACAGAGGAATAGATCGTGCTGAGATGTTCTACATCCTGTCTTAAGGGCATGCTGGACTCAGTATTTCCGTATTTAAAAAATGATGAAGCCTGATATGAACGGGGGGGTGTTTAATGGGTTCCTTAGACGATTTGTAATCAAATTGGTAGCTGCATGAACGTTTATCTCACCAAAATCGAGTGAAATAAGCCTTTTTTGTGCTGCGAAGCGTGAGACCGTCACTTGTTTTCACTCATATCACCGACTACGTATCTCAAAGGTGGAAACGAATTATTGAGCGAACTCATAAATATAATTCCACTCACATATATCGCAAAACTTGTTCATTTCACTCAACAATGAAGACAAAAAATTGTTTCAAAAAAAAGTCTGTAATTCTCCGTATGAAGCGGTGGTCGCGGCCATGTTGGATCGTTTCGCGTTGCGTGTCGGGCCGGTCAGCGCTCCTTTTTCGACGCGCGGGCGCAACGGGAACCAAGCTTACCTTGTTCCTTCCTTGTTCGTTCCTTGTTCAGCGCTATGACAGCTGAGCGGGAATTCAAACGGAAATAATTCGGAATTATATTGCGTCGCCTCGTCCTCTAGATCATATTTGTAGTAGCGCTGCTCTGCGCGGTTTTATCACACAGTTTATATTAAAAACAAAAACTGTCATACTATGCCTTCTATGTTGATACGGTGCGATCTTCATTGTGTTTCTTTGTGCGGTTTAATCAACACGTAAAAAAGTTTTTTCGGTGTGAAAAATGGGAAAATCGAGAATCAGATCCAGGAGCAGATCGCCGAGGGAACATCGTCATCGGAAAAAGGAGAGGAGCAGATCCTCCGGAGCAGAAATCTTGCAACAGATTCATTGTTTGCAGCAAAAATGCGAGAAAAATCGGCGTCAGTCCCGAGAACGCCGCTCCGGCCAGGAGAGCTGTGCCTATTGCAGTGATGCTAGCTCCCAATTGTTCTTGGGTAGCTCTCACGATAATTTGCAACTGGGAAGATGGAGTGCCGAATAAATCTGAGCTAGTGAAGTGTCTCAGTGACGCAGCTCGGCTGTTAGCTGACAGCCATCACGACGTTTCAAAAACCAGGCGTGCTTCCATTACCCCAAATCTGAATCGAATTGTTAAAAATATCGTTGAAGATTTGACCGTGGACAAATTCCTATATGGAGAGGATTTTTCGGACAAATTGAAGGCAGCCAAAGCAGTTGAATAACAAGGAAAGGATCTTACAAAAGCTCCGGTATCATCATATCAGCCTAGTTACAACTATAAGAAGAAAGGATGGGATCAGCAACGGAAAAACTCAAATTACAAGAGTTACCCAAAACTGAACACACAGTCAAGTGCTTTAAACTCGAAAGGCCCGTCCCGGAAACCGTACAACAGTTTTCATCAGGGCGGGCGCAAGATTCAATCCCAGTTTGCAGCACGTCGACGTTAAGGTTGAGTAAGTCTGCTGGTAGGCTGAAATACTTTATTTCAGCCTGGAGAGAAATTACAATGGATTCTGTGATTCTTCAATGGGTTAAGGGATATCGCTTGACTTTTGTTGAGCATGTTTATCAAAGATCCATCCCTAAAATACCTTCGTTTTCCACAACTGCACACCAACATTGTTTAATAGCTATTCAAAAATTAATTGATTCAGGAGCAGTTTCACAATGTTCAACATGTGAAGGTCAATTTTTATCCTCGTATTTTTTAATACCAAAACCTAATGGAGATATGAAATTTATTCTGAATCTTAAAAAACTCAACATGTTTATGGATCCTTTACATTTCAAAATGGAGGATGTAAGAACAGTCACACGATTATTATTTCCGAATTGTTACATGGCTTCGATGGATTTGAAGGATGCCTATTTTATAGTACCTGTTGCAAATGAATCGAAGAAATATTTGCATTTTCAATTCAATGGAATATTGTACGAATTCAATTGCTTACCGTTTGGTCTTTGCACGGCTCCTTATGTTTTCACAAAATTATTGAAACCGATTGCTTGTCATCTTCGTAGTAAAGGATTAATTTCGGTTATATATTTAGATGACATTCTGTTGTTTGGAGCAACGAAAGATCAATGCTCATTTAATGTATTACAAACAATAGAAGTCTTAGAGACTTTGGGCTTTTTGATAAATTTCGAGAAATCTAATTTAGAACCAAAACAACAGTGTAAATTCTTAGGAATGGTATTCAACAGTAAAGACAGTCGAATCGAACTTCCACTAGAAAAGAGAACGAATATTTCCGAATTGGTAGAAAAGTTTCTTAACAAATCGAGATGTTACATCCGAGATTTAGCTCAATGTATTGGTACTTTGGTAGCTGCGTGTACTGCAGTTAAATATGGTTTACTTTATTTGAAAGATATGGAAAGAGCAAAGTTCTTGGCATTAGGAAAAGCAAAGGGCGATTTTGATTCGCCCATGACATTGCCGGTACAAGTGAAAACTGAATTGATGTGGTGGCACAAAAATATCTTGACCATCACAAATCCAATAAGAAAATATGATTTCAAAATCAAAATTTTTTCTGATGCATCGACAAGCGGTTGGGGTGCTTGTTGTAATGGAAAAAAGACACATGGTTTCTGGAGTAGTGATGAAAAGACAGAACATATAAATTATCTTGAATTGAAAGCCGCTTTTCATGCACTACGTTGTTTCGCTTCGGATCTTCAGTCGTGCGAAATACTCATGCGTATAGATAATACAACAGCAATTTCATATATAAACAGAATGGGGGGGGGGGTACAATACCCGAAGCTCACTAATGTCAGTAGAAACATTTGGCAGTGGTGTGAGGAAATAGATATTTGGATTTTCGCTTCTTACATCAAATCTAAAGAGAATGTTATCGCAGATTCAGAATCGCGAATCATTTCGGTAGAAACCGAATGGGAGTTGAGCGACAACGCTTTCCAAAAAATAAATCAACGATTCGGCGAATTTGATATTGATTTATTTGCATCCAATATTAACAATAAATGTAAAAGATTTGTGTCGTGGCATAAAGATCCGGACGCTATTGCTATCGATGCATTTACCATATCCTGGAAAAGTCGATATTTTTATGCATTTCGTCCTTTTTCATTGGTACTCAGATCGTTACAAAAGATTGTTCTAGATAAATCAGAAGGGGTTCTTGTAGTACCTCTGTGGCCAACGCAATCTTGGTACCCAATTTTTCAAAGTCTATTAATTGAGGAACCATTGTATTTTCGACCAAAAACCAACTTACTTACTTCTCCTTTTAGCAAGCAACACCCGCTTCATCAGCAACTTACCCTGGTAGCAGGCAGGTTATCAGGGAAGCGTTTATAACAAGAGGAATGCCGGATGATGCAGTTCCAATGATTATAGCTTCACTAGCCGTAAATACACTAAAGCAATATTAGAAACCATTGAGATTATGGTGGAAATATTGCCAGGAAAAAATTATTTCAATGTTTAGTGCAGATATTAAGCATGTAATTTGATTTCTGTTAGAGGTTTACAATAATGTTGGATCTTATGGGACAGTCAATTCGTACAGATCTGCATTATCATTGATTTTTTCTTATGATATGGCAAATGACCCTAGAATGAAGCGGTTCTTCAAGGGAATCTCCAATTTGAAACCGCAAAGACCTAAATATAATTGTACATGGGATCCATTAACTGTATTGGATTACTTAAAAACTTTATATCCTCACGAATGTATATCACTCGAACAGCTGACACTAAAACTAGTTACTTTATTAGCATTAGTAACAGCTCAAAGAATGCAAACAATTTCTGCGATAAGGTTGGATAATATTCTGGTGTTACCGAATGAAATTCAAATCAAAATACCAGATCGTATCAAAAACTCGAAAGTAAATAGGCCGCCACCTTGCTTATGCATTCCATTTTTTCGAGAACAACCAGAATTGTGTGCAGGTTCAACATTACAAGATTATATAACGAAGACATCTTCTTTACGAGGTGGAAATGTTGACCAATTATTTATTACTCATAAAAAACCACACAAAGTGGCTCAGACGCAAACTCTGTCTAGATGGGTAAAAACTGTTTTGCACAAGAGTGGAGTTGATACGTCGGTATTCTCTGCCCATAGTACACGACATGCATCAACTTCAGCTGCTAATAGAAATGGTGTAGACATCGAAACTATTAGAAAAACAGCAGGATGGACTGTTAAATCAATGGTTTTTGCAAAATTCTACAATAAGCCATTGTGTAATAAAGTTAATTTTGCAGAGGCTTTAATGAATAAGCCTCGTTAGTATTCGTTTGTGTTGATTCGAATTCGTACAGGAATTCTTATGTTACTTGTATGTAATTCTTTATGAATGAATAAAGTTCGTTCAAATCACATTGAACTTTAAACATCTACAAATATCATCTAGAGGACGAGACGACGCAATATAATTAACCAATCAAACGAACTTATCTGAAGTGAAGTTCGATTGGGATTATATTAGTCGTCTCGTCCGAATAGATCAAAACCCTCCCTAACCCTCTTTTTACAAAGAAACCCAGAATGTGATTTGAGGGCTTTAAAATAATGAAGATCGCACCGTATCAACATAGAAGGCATAGTATGAGAGTTTCGTTTTTAATATAAACTGTGTGATAAAACCGCGCAGAGCAGCGCTACTACAAATATGATCTATTCGGACGAGACGACTAATATAATCCCAATCGAACTTCACTTCAGGTAAGTTCGTTTGATGGGTTAATAATAATAGTTATAACAAATGTAAGATATGTATAAGTTGTAAAAATTTGTAAATTAGTCTAATTGTAAGTAGTAATGTATTAGATGAAGTTATAAAGACGGAAACCATGTAACCCCGAGGGGAACATTAATAGTATTAGTGTTGCCGTCGAGACAAGACGAGACGAGAACTGACCATTTCTCGTCTCGTCTTGTCTCGATGCGACAAATTTCTCGTCTCGTCTCGAAAAGATCCCGAGATTTATTTCTTGTCTCGTCTCGATAGATTCTTGACTAAATATCGAGACAAGACGAGAGTCTCGTCTTGTCTCGTCTCGTCTCGAAAAATTTTGGTCTCACGTGTACAAACCATATGTGAGTTTTTAATTGTGAATTGAGTCTGGTCGGATGGCATGTGACATGGCATGGTTTTCAAAATACCAGGAGATTACGATGAAAATTAGGGTCGGGGTTCGTACGCGCAGGTTCTTTGGGAATTTGAATGGTCTATGCTGAGCCCGCCCCGAGTGTGAGTTCAGATTCGAAATTCACGAAGAATCGCGCATGCGCAATGACGCGCAACGATGTTCAATTATTTTTCCATCAGAACAGATTCTTGACTTACATTGAAACAAAACTGTATGCACGTCTGCACGCAATAACGGCAACTTCAGCAGAGTTAGGTTGAATGGTACATGAAATAGAATTCAGTGGATTAAAAAATTGATTTTCATTATTATGAGAAGTCCTATACGCTGCCCAAGATCTCTTCATTGTTGAAATTAGGTTATCTTCAAATCACATGCAAAGTATATCATTAGTTTAAAACAATATGTGCGTTATTTCGTCAAAAATTAATCAACTATACGTCTGACTATTTCCGGAAAAAATTCGATGAAAAAAGATTGAAAATAAAATTGAAATTGCCAATTTTCACCTAAATTGTTCGCTTTGTCGCGGTCTCCCCTATATGTATAACTGAAACCTATGAAAAAAAGCACTGAAATTTAGTTCTTCCAAATTGATAATTTGTGGGAGTGAAAGAGCAAAAATATGACCTGCTCGTTTTGCATTACTCCATGATTTTAGTATACGAAAATTGCCCAACTAACTTTGCATGAAAGCTCATTTTTAATTTCGAAATACCGCTCTTTCATAACACCATACATATATTTGGCCTTCGCATT
>JAFFZH010011890.1:3487-13585 GCA_018420115.1 Euura saliciscinereae
AATTTTTTTTTTTTTTTGTAATTTAAATTTTTTCGAACCAAAGTCAGCGAACTTGTGACCAGAAGAGTGTAGGAAGGTAGAAAGAGGCCGTCTGAGTACGATGAACGGGTTCTGGACACGAAATCGCGTATAACTTTGGACGCGTGATTAAATTTTCTTTGAAAAATTTGGTGTCCGATAATGACGTGTCCGAAAGGGACTTTCGTGGATCGATATTTAGCTTATGTCCAATCGTGACGTGTGCAATAATTACGTGTCCGATAAAAAAAATTATTGGACACGTGTCCAATGGGACCCGTGTCTAATCCGAAAGTGTCCTAACAGGGCCAGGTCAGCCTGACAGATGTACTATACAACAATACGGTGCTCAACCTAAACCCGAGGAGTACGTATACGGTTGCCCGCTTTAGGCGCACCTAGCGACCCGTATAGCGAGAAACTCACGGTATATATCACGAATCATTTAATAGTCGTGGCACGCGAGATCCATTAAATCGTTTTGAAAAACACGTGTGCGGCATCAAGCTATTGGAAAAATAACTCGTCTCACCGCTATACTTTTCTATGGAAGCATTTTGTGTAAACTAAATTTATATATTCAGATTACGATTCTTGGATCCTTCACAGTCACACTAGGTGGAATCAATCACTGAGAGAAAAAATTCGTTGAATTGACTAAATGCATTCATTTCGCCGCCCGTAACCGCGGCATCCAGTTGTGTCAATTCATTGGCAGTTCATCCAAGAAAATTTTGTTGGATTAACTGCCAATGAATTGACACAAGTAAATGCCGCGGTTACGGGCGGTGAAATGAATGCATTTAGTCAATTCAACGAATTTTTTTTCTCAGTGAACCCATCGGTCGATTTTGGGCGTGAATATTCGAGGCCCTGGCTTCCAATGGGACTTCCATCGTCATTCATCTTTAGTTTGAAGTATCCCCTAAAAGTACCGACGGTTAATTATCAAAAAGAAGCGGCTGTATTGCTCCGACAATCGATTAAACACCAACGTGCGGATGGCCTGTTCGATTCTACCCAAACGCACTATGATACTTTTTTTTTCTACTGAAAGCAGAACATTTCAGGAGTATCACGTTCAAATTTCAGTCAAAAATATGGAAAATTAACAAAGTTATGATTTTTTTTAGTAAAAACTTGTCTCTTGCGTTTTTACCTCTTCATTAAATTTTTTTTTTCAAGTCGCAATTATTTTTCCGACCGTAAATTTTCTGTACATAATCTAGAAGGTTCGAAGCATATCCTGTAATTTTTTCAAATATCTCGGATTGATAGTTTGCTCAAACTGACTGGGTGGAATCCACCCAGTGTGACGGCTGTGAAATTCTCAGATAGTGTGACTGTGAAGGGTTCAATCTCATTCATTCGACCTACGATCGGCCGTTCGGCAGCGTAGTCTGAGGTTTCGTGATCACCCAATCCGGGTTAATTCGGCTGTCACAATTACGTGCAATGTAGGTGCAGAACATAAAATAACGCTAGGGGATAGAAGAAGTGGACGTATGAGTGCGAGAAACGTATAAACGGGATACGTACAAGTGAAATATTTTCAAATGATTTATACGCAGAAACTGCCGGGACTTAATGAACGTTTTACGTTACGTATAAACGAGAAAATCGTATAACTGACGATGAGGTTTCACTGTATTACATACTGTGTCGGTACCTTTTTTCTAAAACATTGTTCTTAGATTATCGATGGTCGATTATCATCATGATCGATGAATGGACTTAGGATATTTCTCGTACAGTATTCTGTATCTAGTTTTTTTTTTCTCGACCCGACGATGTTGGCGATGGTGACAACACCGTGAATAACTTGATTTCTCGTTTTTCTGTGAATTTAAAAAAATAATATCCGTGAGTTTATTCTGCGTCCTGAAGTATCAGAACTTATGCAACACCGCATGTTCAACTTCGCGTACGTCCGAGGTATTATATCAGCTGTTGAGGAGCCAACGTACGAGACAAAAAATGTACATCGAAAAACATTTTACGTCATAAATCAATAGGCATAAGAAAAGAACTTGCGAAAAGAACAATCGAAATGTTTGCGAACGTATGTGCGAAGAAGAACGATTACTTGAAGGCATATCAGTAAGTGGAACAATGCTACAGTTACGTAAACTTCGATCGTACGTGACGTTTGACAGATGGTGTTATTCAAATACTTATGCTTTAAGACACAGAACAAATTCAGGATCAATGCTACAGTTATTATAAACTTCGATCGTACGTGACGTTTAACAGATGGTGTTATTCAATAGTATATTACACTACAAGGGCCGAAAGTTGAAGATTCCTGCACTGCGCGTGATGATGCCCGAGGCGAAGCCGAGGGCATCATATCGCGCAGTTCAGGGCTTTCAATCTTCTGCCCGCGTGGTGTATACTATTTTTCTTCATGCCCGGTCGAAAGTACGCTGACTAATTGAATTTTTATACCGATTTATACGTTTTAACAAGTGTTGATGCCTGCCCGACATTGCAGGCACGAGCGAAGCGAGTGCTGCTGGTCGGGGGCAGGCATCAAATAGATCGAATGAAACGTCCAAGCCAGTTTGGAGGTTATATCACAAGCGAGAGTAACGTCGAGAGCGAGAGTAACAGAAGTTTGCAATTCCGACTGGCGGCAGAACAGTCGAGTCAATCTAGCCTTTGACCCAAAAATAATTACAGATTGGATGAATTATATATCAATCGATGTGAAAAAAAAACCCAAACAACATATCGTGGTTCCCGCGCAGCGTGGAACGGACCGAAGCGAGCCGAGCGGACCAGCTGATCGTTAGGCGTAGTTTTGTCAGAAAACTCTTGCAAAATTAATAACGTGGAAACTATAGGTCCTACAATATCGGTTCCCACTTCGAATTTGTAGATGATTTTCTCCCCTACAACGTGGTATTTTTGTTTTTCCAATCTGACAAGTGACATTGGAACAGTGCATGATTTTGGCGGTACTGCCCGAAATATTGATAGTTCTTTATTAATTTCAACAATTTACTGTCCAGAGACATTGTCTTGTCTTTGATATGCTGTTCAGGGGATTTTTCCGCGTCGATTGATATAGGTATAATTCATCCAGTCTTGAATTATTTTTGGGTGACTAAGTGACAAAACTCGAAGCGGGCGTCTCGTGTATTGGGTATCGGTGTGTGCGAGTGAGTTTTCGCTCCCGCTGTCACAGAGGGCGTGCGTGTAGTTCTACCAATGCATGAAAGTTAGGCTTTCTGCTTCGATACCGATGCCGGAAGTACGTACTTTCGACCGAGGTATGAAGAAAATACTTATGCTC
Source organism: Euura saliciscinereae (assembly GCA_018420115.1). Taxonomy (NCBI): domain Eukaryota; kingdom Metazoa; phylum Arthropoda; class Insecta; order Hymenoptera; family Tenthredinidae; genus Euura; species Euura saliciscinereae. The sequence continues at coordinate 6,804 of JAFFZH010011890.1, forward strand.
CAAGACACAGAACAAATTCAGGATCAATGCTACAGTTATGTAAACTTCGACCGTACGTGACGTTTAACAGATGGTGTCATTCAAATACTTATGCTTCAAGACACAGAACAAATTCACAAGTATCGTCTCGAAAATTCATTGTGATGGCAATAATTCGGGTATTCGTGGTGTTACGGCACTAATTTCGGATTTTCCGATATCCTCGGTAACCTAATCCGCGATAAAGTACAAAACATCTGCTCAATAGATTTGCATAAGATTAATTCCAGTTGAGAATGTATAATTTGTCATTTGCTAGACGAGTGACGCTTCAGATAGTGACATCTCTCAAGACACTATAGAGTGACTATACTGTTTCGTAAGAAAAGAGGTTACAAGCGTTGAAAATGAAACTTTGACCAATTTTCAGCTCGGTGGATCAGATCTCGGAGGCACTGCTTCCGGAAGCCCCGCTCGCTAACCCTAACCATTTCACCAATATTTAGTCATTTTCTTCGGGCCGAATGAATGACGGCAAACTGAGTTTCAAATTCCAATTCGTATTGTAAAATGTCGGTGCTCGTTTATTTTTCTTGGATTGCACGAGGGGTCATGAGGATCGTTCAGATTGAGCCACTATTTATGATTTTCAATTTTTCGGATGTTAATAAGTGCAATACAGTATAACTACAGTATGGAAAAATGTGACACTCACAGCCAGAGGAACTGACTTTTAGGGATCAAAAACGAAAAAAAAAACGATTATGATGATATTTTTTCAATTTGTCCTGCAGCCTTATCTCAAAATGTTATGATCTCCAATAAATGATAAGGAATTAATATTGAAATTGATCTTTCATTTCTGTAGCTCAAGGAAGGACCGTCTTTACTCTTAGAATTACTCTCAGAGACTGACCAGTGGTCACAAAGATTCTAGAGGTCGCTGCAACCACTTGACTAAACTCTAAGCCGCATATATTGGGCTCTGAGGACCCTAGTCCTAACATAAACCAGAACATCATTTACACTAACGTATTCTAACGCCTCGACTATTTGTTTATCTGACTTTGCCTTTCTGGCATTCCAATGCTGATTGGTTTTTATCGTTCCTCATGACTTAATAATTCAAAACTATGCGTCCTTTATATCATGGATTAAACAAATTCTGTGCGGTTAGGAATTGTTTGGTAGGGGAGACCGGGGCTAGTTGTCACACGGGTTAGTTGTCACAGTGTCCATATCTCCACCGCTAGATAACATATCGAACCACGCTATAGATCAAAGTTGTAGTTCGATGTTTGAAACAAACTAATGTCGTTAAATTGAAAATCGCATCATATTCGGCCTTGCAGTGATCGATAAACTGAAATCGGACCTGAAAAGTAATTACGTTCCATCTTCTCATATGTTTTTTCTCATTTTCTAGACTGCCTTGAGAAATTTCGCTACACGATATTCGGAAAGGTTATTCTTAACGCTTTCATTTGTACATATTGTTGATAATCGAATGGCGGGTTAGCAAGATGTGCACATTTTTAAACAAAACAGCGGGTTGGGGCAGGTTGTCACAAAATTATTGGGGCAAGTTGTCACGTGTAAAAACTCACCTCATTTTGACTTGACCATGGTTTTTTGAGTTGAGGTCAACTTTCTCAAGATTCTCGGAGTCTGGGTGGGATTTCGCATGGTTTGTCGGGTGTCCGGAGTCTAGATTGACTGTGTCGCGGTTTCCAGGGGACAATACAATGAAACCCGTTTTCGCCGTTTAAAATACTCGGGACAACTTACCCCGGGGTCTGTGACAACTTACCCCGCCTCGGGGCAAGTTGTCACACTCCGCGAATTTTTTTGAAAATTCGAAAAAACCTACTCAGACTTGCTTTAGAATAACCAAAAATTTTCCGTAGGTGCGCAAAGGATGCATCTACAATACCCCATCTCAATATTTGCGAAAAAAAAATTTGGAAAACTTCTAAAAATCAGAGAGTAAAAAGTGTGACAACTAGCCCCGGTCTCCCCTATATGCTTGATTATGTGTTGGAATAAAATTCTATGGCCAGCTTACTGTCAACAAGAATTACCAATTCATTAAAATGCGATTACACAGATCGATCCGGATCAACTGCTAGTTGCTAGGCACAGTGCTTCTTCCTAGAAGTATAGTGCTACAGAACAGGTACGCACGCAATGATCCAGGAATATAACGAATCAGTGAGAATCAGAAGTGTGGAAATTCAGAATCCAATTATAGTACGATTGTACATTTTACCCCATGTTTTGGTAAATTTTTTTGCTCAGATTTTTTTTTTTCACAGAACGAGGTTGAAATTTTGTTCAGTTTAAAAACCTTAACATATCCATAGGATTCTGACGTTCTTCAAACACAAAAAGTGAGAAAATTCCGTCGAAATTTTTCATTGCGAACGAAAATTTAATTTCAATCTTTTCGTAAGAAAAACTGGGTTTAAAAAAAAACAGCTGCAATTGTGCTCTACCCACTTGCCTAGGTGTTATTCGACAGTGATGGGCGTACCGAGCTGATAAACAAATACTCATTCATAACGTCGTCAACTCGTTACTCGCTTTACACCTGTGTACACGCACGAAAAACGTGAGAGGATTGGTTCGAATTTAGTATAAATAGCGGATTCAGTTCCCGGTGACTCTATTCTCTCAAGTATTTCTTGCAAAGTACAACCAACTCTATTCGCCATGAAACCAGTCGCTTTCTTGCTCGCCGTCGCGGTCGCCCTGGCCCTCTTCCAGTTTGAACAGGCCGGGGCAGAGACACCTCACTGGAAACAGTGCCTGGACAAAGGCTGCCCGCCAGATTGCACAGATTTGTGCCTAATAAATGGGCCGGGGCGGTAAGCGTGGCTCACGGACCGACTCGCACAAGTTCCACGCACACCGTACCTCGATCGACTACTTTGCCATCGTAGTCGCCGCCACTGGATCATTCTGGAACCTATAAGAAATGAAGGATCATCGGTTCATATATCGGATTGGCCCACGTTCGTCTCTTTCATACCTATTCGAGGTCGATGCGAGTCGTCTAGTCTTAAGCCCTTACTCTATATCTGTCGACTCTGTTGACACGCTGTGTGCAAAATAGTTCCCCAGATGAACGTTTGATTATCAAATAAAAAATTACTACATTCAATCCCGCGTCAATCACCTCCTCATTATGAATCCAAACCTACCCAGCAAACTTAAAATACAACATACCACAACATTCGGTCGCATGACAATATTTTGCTCAATGTGACGGAACAATTTCGCCATTACTTCGATATAATCTGTTGCGATATACGAATCGACTGTACAACGAATGCTGGAAGTGTTACTGAATTATTATACTTCCAGTGAAGACAGGCAATTTGGTGGTTTTCGTTCGTGATGTAGAACTCAATTGATTTGCATTACTGCAGTTGACAAACGGCCAGCAGCGAGTACTTTTGACTCGCGCACCTCGGAAGAATTGGGTCATATCAATACAATTGAGGGATAAATTGTCTTCAAACCGAGTCGCAAAATACGTCCGAGGGTCATATCGAATTGATTGAATGAGATTTCTTGCGATTTGTCCGATTTTTGGCACCTATGATGTTGTAACTTCCGAACGAATCGGAGGCCCATAATTTCCTTCGGAGCATAACTTGGTTGTAAGTGGTTGATTTCAGGTAAAAAGTTTCAGGAAAATCGAAGATGTCCAAATGAATAATATATTGATTTTTTCTCTATTATCAAAAATATCCCAGAACTGCGTAGTCGGAAAGGATTTTGAATTTTTTTTTCGAAAGCGCGGTCTTTTTGGCAAATTTTGTGTCCTTATCATTTTTCGAAAAAATTCAAAGCTCTTGAAGTTAGAGCCAGTTGAGAAAAGTCCTTTTGCGAAAAGGATGAAAAATTGGAGAATTAAAAAAAATAGAAAACGAGGCTGAATCGAAAAACGGCCGAACACTTGCTCACCTTTCGCGATGGACGAATTGAGAAAAAAATTGACATCAAGATCGGCGTCGGTGACCTTCACTGATTAGGTGAAATGCCATGGAACCCCCCTATAGGAAAACTGTGACGTTCGGTATGCACAGAAAATAGGTTATGAACATTGTTTACACTCCAACTCTGTACTAGGCTTCTAGCGCGCCTCAGCAGCCGTGGCAGCAGGCGGAAACACACTTGGCTTCAGTAAGGGGGGAGCAGGACGGTTCGGCGCCGCCGTTTCGGCGCGACCCTTTTGGCGCTAGTCGTTTCGGCGCAACGACAATTCGGCGCATGGCTGTTTCGGCGCGACCATTTCGGCGCGACCGTTTCGGCGCGATTATTTCGGCGCGACCGGTTTGGCGCTCGTCGTTTCGGCGCTTATCGTATGTCCAGCGCAAGTTTTTTTTATTCATTTATTTATTTTATTGGTTCTACGCGGGGTAAACCCCTTTTGTACATGAAATTACCTAAATCATAGGTTACATAAAGATAACAACAAAGAAAAAAAAGAACGAAAGAGAAGGTAAAAATAACAATAAAATAATTGCTTAGGCGACAGATGACATTCCAAATCGACAATTAGGAGTATTCGAGAATTTTCTCTTTAGCCTTACGGATGAAAGTGCCGAAAGGCATGCTGACGAGATCGAGCCACTGACTGTGCGAGTTGGCTAGCAAGCTCTGCAGTCTCGGAATAATAGCTGCCCTTTTATTGAAGTCACCGGACAGTATGGGTACCTCGAAGATCGCATCACCACGTCTGAGAGCGACATTAGGAACACGGATATTGAATAGGCCGACCAAGTCATCACAGTCAATGAGCCTGTTCCACAGTTTATATAACAGAAGCAGATCATTGAACATTCGCATCGACTGCAGACTACACACCCCAGCTCTCCTGGTGACTAATTGGTAATCGTGTTCGATAGGGGACATTGGTACACCGATGATGGAAACGAATCTGATGAACCTATGCTGGAACTTTTCGAGATTGTAACAGTCAGAGCTGGTGTATGGGGCCCAAACAGACGATGCGTACATGGGTGTAGACCTAACGAGGCTGTTATAATAAGGGTAGTACCCGTTTTAGCAGACGAGAAGTCTAATGAAAATCTAATTATAAAGCCATAGCGATTTTAAAGCTTTATCAATTGCAAGGTTCATATGCGGTACGAGTGTCAACCTCGTGCAATATTAAATTCAAAGGCAACGACACCTCCAGATCTAGAGAAAGATATGCACTGGCACTTTTTAAGGTTAAGTTTTAGACCATTGGAGCAGCACCACTCGCTTACCCTGTCTATATAGGTCGTGCTGAAGTAGGGCACTGTCTACCAGGGAGCGGTTGGACCTGAAGATTTTGAGGTCATCAGCGTAGAAAAGAAACTGGGAATTGCGTATGACTGTCGACAGATCATTAATAAATAAGTTAAATAACAGAGGTCCCAGGTGAGAACCTTGCGGCACGCCGGCCGAGATGACCGGAATTGGGTCAGATATGAAGCCCTTAATTCGTACAAACTGAGTTCGACAAGACAAATATGATTCAAACCAGGCAAGCAGTTTACCAAAAATACCATAATCTGATAGTTTATCAATGAGCAGCGCATGATCCACAGAATCAAAAGCCTTAGAAAAATCTGTGTAAACCGGTATCTACCTGAAATTTCTTTTCCAGGTTGGACGCAACGAACTGCTCATAATGTGCAAGATTATAGTAACAGTGGATCTTTTGGGCATGAACCCGTGCTGCTCATTGATAACCAACCTCATGAGGAGGGATGATGTTCGTTTCTACACAAAATTTTTCTACACGGTGACTTTTCTACACGAATTATTCTACACCATTTTTTCTACACCGTTTTTTTTCTACGCCAATTTTTTCTACACCGCTTTTTTTCTACACCAATTTTTCGTACACCATTTTTTTTGGACACTAATTTTTTCTACACCACAATTGTTCTACACGGGTCGGTTCTACAACGGCAAGGATACCATTAATTTCCTCGCAAAATTTATTCTACACAGTTTTTTTTCTACATCGCTTTTTTCTACACGGTTCTTCTTCTACACCAATTTTTTCTACACCGTTTTTTGATGCATCGTTTTATTCTGCACAATTTTTTTCTACACCATAATTGTTCTACACGTCACGGTTCTACACGACCCGAATCCCCCAAAAAAATGTCTACTTAATTTTTCTACACCTAATTTTTCCAAGAGAAATGTTTCTACACCATTTTTTTCTACACCGATTTTTTCTACACCTAATTTTTTCCACACCAATTTTTTCTACACCTAATTTTTTCCACACCAATTTTTTCTACACCTAATTTTTTCTACACCGATTTTTTCTACACCGAATTTTTTCTACACCGATTTTTTCCACACCGAATTTTTTCAGTGTCGGGCAGATATGTAATTAATTAATTGCAAGTCCAGAAACTTCCGTGTGTGCGACTGACCCTTGACCTTGAATCGATCAGCTGTTATGACACAAATATATTTTTTTCAAATCCTTCGGGTATGTGGCCTTACACCGAAGTCCCGAATTACACAAATATCAGATTCAATTCAAATCATCCTGCATTCGATTCTACGTTCATTAGATAATGCGGCAGCTTTGGAAGACTGTCCTTTCCGGAAAACTTATAGCCATGTAGGTGTGTAACGCTATCACTTTAAACGTGAGAAGCGAATCATCAGGTTCAAGTTGGTGAAATCAAGTGATCCAGTCAAGTCGACACATAAAACCAATTCGGCGATAACACGTCAAGTGATGAATTCTGTTTGAGTTGAAATGTTACTTTCGTTAT
>JAFFZH010011891.1:0-37033 GCA_018420115.1 Euura saliciscinereae
GGGGGGGTGACGTAGTCCACTCGCCAAGAATCGAAGAATACTCCAAAAATCATTTATATCCTATCCAAAGTTCATTACACTATTTAAAAAAATCACTTGTCGTAAGGTTTCAGGCAGTATGTCTTTCAACGTCTCATTTTCTTCGCAGAGCAATCCTTCATCGCGTGAACGAGGGAAATTGAGAAAGAAAATTTTTGGACCAAGTTATGAGCAAAAGAGTGACTGGATTGTCGCTAAGTTTCGATAACTGACCATAACTTATCGCAGGATTTTCTTTTCCCAGTTTCCTTCATGAAGAAGGTGAAGGATTGCTCACCGAAGAAAATGAGACGTCGAGGGACATGATCGAATCAACCTTGCGACAAGGGATTTTTAAAAAAAGTCAATTTTTTACTTGGATAAGATATTAATGATTTTTGGAGCATGTAAGGAACGAAATGCATCAGACAGCAGGAATATTAATCACATGATTGACTCCATGGATATTTCGAGTGATTGAGGCTTTGAGTTGATACGTTTTCCGGCTTGAAAACTGTCTCAAATACGGCTTGTATCCCATGTCAAAACTGTTCTCAGACCTTTTTTGTCTCGTTAGAAGCTGACTTTTTGCTATCTAGGTTTTAGATACATCAAAAGCCGACGGACTAGTCCCACCCTGGTTCAAAATCACAAAAAATTGCTTCCAAATCGTAGGAAATCCAAAAATTACCAAAAATCACAAAATCCCTTGTTCACTAAAAGTTCGGGTGAACAGCCCCTGGTCAAAAGCTTTTTACTCAGTGTGCTGGTCGGTCGAGGGACACTCAGCAGACGACAAAACGGTTCTCCGCACCTTCTTCCGCGCGGCAGTGACCTTTGTTCCTGTGGTCTGTCCACCATCCGGTGAACTCGACGCAACCACCACTCAACAATTCCGTCCCTTTTGTTCGAATATGTCCATATCTGAGGATAATTAAACGTCCATTTTGGGTCCCTTATTTTTTCCCGTCCAGTAATCTGCGGGTGGCTTCATGGAGGAACTCTGGCATCAGTCCACCATGACCTGGGATGGAAGAGGGAACTCGTACCTTACACCGTGCTGTGCGATACCACGCGGTACACCTACCGCTACCCCGTGAGGTGACATTACTCTTGGTTACCCTCTGTTTCGGCCCTCCCCAAACCCCCGTGATATTACCGGAGGTAGGTATGCGGTATCTGTCCTCCTTCTCTCCAGCGGAGAATGGAGCTTGCATTATGAAACGGTGGTGAAAAATGTTCCCGGTCTTCCCCGCATTCAGGGACGGTACAGCACACCGTTGGGACAACGAGCCCACCAACTGCTAGTGGGTAGTATGAGAAGGGTAGCTGCCCATCAAAATTTCAGACTATTTATGAAACACGATGTACCCCTTGATTCCCCCCTCTGCCGGAACTCGGATACCAGACACACAGTGAAAGAGAGGAAAAGAATGGATTGAAAAATAAAAATGGAATCCAAAGAGAAGAGGAAGAAGGAGGAAGAAAAAAAACTGCTTGAGGGTTTGTCGAGGGGGGAAAAACAAATGGTTTCCGGAAGTACGCTGTCAAAAAATAAAAAAGGAAGCGCAGAATGCGAGTAGTGGAAAAAAATATGAAAGAGACGAGTGAAATTGGAAGAGAAAAACAAAAATTGGAAAAACAAAATGAGGAAACCAAAAGCACCTGGTACGTGCGAAAATATGTATTTATGTGGGGTGTGTACGTGCTTTTATACACCATGAAAGAAAATATTGCGAGAACCATGTCGTCTTGAGAGAGCCCACGATGCGACGTGAGTGCCGAAAGCTCTATACGTAACTGCCCACTTTTCGCAACAATGCGCATTCATACTCGAACGACTGGCACCTGAGAGTGAATTTGTCCCCTCAGTTAATAACCGGCGTTGCGTCACTATTTCTTTAGGAAAAAAGTATATTCTCGAAGCCCTTTTTCATCATCCCTTCAGACATCAACTCGTTTCCAATCCCCCAGTTTGTTTGAAATCTTTAATCTCATCGTGGAAGAGATGCGTAACTATTGTCTGTCCGATTCGGGGTTCGAAGGACTTTGAAGCGGAGGAACTTTTTGTTGACTGGCTCAGATTTGCGAAACACAACATGACAAACAAAAGGAGGAGAATGGATGAGCAGAAAAAAGGGATAAGAACACAAAGGGTAGGGTGGAAGGGAAACGATAAGGTCGCGCCACCCGTCAGAGACAACGAGCCGGGTGGTCCCATGGTCGAGTAGCGAGTAGAATGAGAAAATAGGGAGGTCATAGCCGTTAAAGAAGAGATTTCGGATAAGGAACTGTGCGAATCGCTTACGGGTCCACGGGGTCTACGCGAAAGTAGACCGAAGGAGTCCGTTGCGAGTAAAGTAAATCTCCGATAAAAGGATGTAAAGTAAAGGGTTGATAACAACCTGAATTGATGTGGAATCTTTATCTACTCCACTGGTTGAGGGAGCCCCCGAACCCGAGGAGAAAGAAAACTTATCAAAATGATCATTTTTCAAACCTGCTAAATTCTCATTGATTAATGGTGTACCGTAATCTCAGGATTACGAGCCACGACTCTCACCCCTCGGGTTATCCAACACCCGAAAACCTCTCCATTCACACACGTGAAAATGGGCTGCGAAAATTCGTTATATAACGATACAGAAATATTTCAGGTCATATTTCAAAGCTTCTATTTCAAATTTTGATAAAAGTAGTGAAAATGGGACTCCTTTTTTTTCTACTGGTAGTGAAAAAGATCACCTTTTCAACCGAAGAGCTTGTAAAAAAGAAAACCCTTGGAATTTATAATTAAATATCGTCCCCTGGGCGCAGCAGTGGCGCAAAGAACAAATAATTAGCGAAACAAACGAGCGAAATTATTCGCGCTGCTTAAACAGATAAATCAGACATTTTTGGGGAGTGAATGTATACCTGGTATAGGTATGCAGAGGAGCCGTACAATCTACGACACCCGCATAGGACTGTGGACTGTAAGGGCTCGAGCCTAATGAAATAAGGGTTGTTAATGAGCAGCTCTGGGAATACAAACGGTCTTGGAAACCCCTCGAGACCGCGCTGATACATCTTACCACGCGCGTCCTGCCCACGCAGCTCTTACTCTTCATTTTCTATCTGTTGATCAAACCACATGGTTTCGAAAACGTGAGGAAATCTCGAGCCTGAAATACCGTCGAGCCTCTGATTCGATTCCGAGATCGTAACGTAACAATGGTGGCAGCGGTGGGATCAAAAATTTCTTTGGTTCGGCTGTTTTCCAGATTACGAAAGAACTTCCTTTGGCGGTTAACTCCTTTTCCTCTGTGTTATAGTTTTGTCAAAGTTTGAGTATCACGTTTCTCAAAGCGGCTTTCACCCCCCCCTGGTTCGTTCTTACGCCGTGACTTGTACGCCGGTACAAGAGTTTTCCATTACTCGACAGACCGTAAAGCTCTTTCTAGAGGAGCTCGGGGGTAGCGTGGCACCACCTCCCTCGTCGGAGGGTCAAGTGCCTCATTAGAAGTCAATTATTTCACCCCCCCACCGTTCGTCGCGACCACATCGAGAACAACCGTCGTATTATAATGTCGAGAGTGCATCCGCATCCAAGTATCGCATCGATACCGGATGAATATTCATGAAGACACTGATAATTTCGTTCATCGGTCACATCCCTCATTTCATACACGAACACGTGATCCCTCACGATCCGATGCTGAGTGTGATGTTGATGAAATTCTCATCATGACAAGGGACTGGCCCTCATCACGTGACTCATGACGCAACGTATTTTGCAGGGAGAAAAAAAATGAAGGGATTATATGATGAACTTTGTGTACGTGACTGGCTTTGTAGAAGCCAGACACGTGTACATGTACGAAGGCGTTTTTGAGTCTTTGAAAGAGCAAAGGTTGTTCGTACGTGGATAAAAGCAGATGTTGCTAGGTCACATGGGATTTCTTCGTTGGGATGTTAGCCGTGGGGTGCGAACTTTCGGAGCTCGGCTTTGCACCCTGGGTTTGCTAAAAGTTCCACGAGTTTGCTAGGACCACGACGGAGGTGGGAGTTTAGCCTGCAAAACTTACTTGTTTCACACTCGATGGAGCATGTTACTTTTGCACCCAAAAACCTCCACCTACGACCACGCCTCGTTATCCAGTGGTCTGTGAATATTGGCCACGTATGTCCATACGGTTAGCAAACCCATGCCGCTACGTGGTACCATTTACGAGCTTGTAACGCTCGCCGGTTCTTGTTCCATGAATTAACTTCTGATCCCAGAAGCACCAATGAAAATCAACCACAAATTACCTCACCGTCTGACGCTGAATTTTGTCGGCAAGAAAAAAATACTATCGCCAAAGTCAGCAATCGTACCCGTGGTTTTCACCATGTCCGCCCAACAAGCCACGCGTGGAGAATCGAACGCCTATGCAAATGTCAAATCCCACTGCTCACGGTCCTCGGTTTTCAATTCTCACGGGACTGTCTTTCACTCTGCGTACACGGAACCACAGACAAATTGATATAATCGGAAGAGACAGGATCGGTATCTTGGTCAAACATGAAAACTTATCACTGTCCTTACGGCGTCTGCTACTCTGACATTATTTAATCATTCACAGTGTACCGATAGGCGAAAGTCCTACGAGGTCATTGGTTCCAATTTTCAATTTTTGTGCTTGTAGCAAATTAAGGAGAAGCTCAACATCGAGCAGGATAGGGTTTCGCCAAAATTTTCGCGTGCGGGAAGACATAGGAGAAAGGGATGATGCGGTCGTGTCAAATTTCACCCCTGTCTCCGTTTACGCGTGTCGGGAGTTTAGAATACTGCTTGGATCGTGACTCTTGCACAATTTTCAACGTTTCAGAGAAATGAGATTGGTATTGTGATCGTTGAGCATGGAAGAATAAAAAAATTTAACCATTACGTAATCCGGCGATAAAGAACCACGGAGTTTAGGATCGCCTACTTCAACGAGTGCTCTGTCTATATCGTGCGAGCCGAACACGCAAAGTATCGTGTGCTCGTATTCCGCCATGATTTTCAACCGCATCGTAATTATGTGTGAGCCGCGTCGTCGCACATGAAATTTTAAGCTTTTCACCACCGCGTCCGATGTTTTTGATACCAGGCATTCAATTCCATACCCGGTGATTTCCGACACAAATATAATACCGAGAACAGTGAGTGGCTAAAATTGTGACGTTGATTGATATTGATCCCTGAACGGGGGGTGATGCGGATTCGTGAATATAAATTATACCTTGTCATTTATGGTAATTTTAGGGAAAAAACAACTCACACAACGACGATTGTATCCTACGATATCGAAATTGGTGAAACTTCTCAATTCACACGTTATGCTACTGTTTATGTTTGTAAGAACATCACATTGTGCTGGCAACATCTTTTTTTTCACAACCTAGATGAGACTAGAACCGCAAAATCGTATTTTTCGCATTCAATGAATCTCTCGTGTCTAGAGAATTCCCGAGCCTTTGAGTTCTGAGCAGTTCCCTATGGCTAGTTTTGGTGAAAGAGAATCGTTGCATGAGAACCAGGAGGGAAGCTCACTGGAGCTTTCCAAAAATCAAAGAACTCGAGTCTCGTGTTTCAGTCTGAGCCTGAGAGATCAAACGTGAACCGTTAGTGTGATTCTCGTGCGTCTCTGCCCAGAAAAGGAGGCGGTGTTATTTCAGCAGCAATAAAAGGTCGACCGTCAAACAACGTTTAACGTGATTCGATTCATAGGCGTGTACCATTTCGGCCGAGGGTCTTCGGGAGCTGTGTCGAAAAACAAACGGAAATCCTCGGGAAACCCTTAGCTGGCGGGAGAGCGGGAATGGGCAGCGGATAACCCGTCCTTGTCAAGTCCTTCCGGTCCTAGTGCCTCGCCCGGAGCAACCCTCGCCGCTTCTTCCGCTCGAGAGGTTCGCGTGTTCCTCGTTTTCAATCACCGAAGCTTGCTAGGATCCTAGAACAAGATCTCAGCCCTCCTGCCCCATCCCAGGAGCTTCACCTCTCGGTTACTCCCAGTCAAAGAGCACCGGAGTCCCGGATCCTGATTCTCTAGTCCACGACCACCCTGAACGCTGCAGTGCACTCTGGCTACTGAATAAATATCACTAACGGAAACTACTTGGCGATGCAACCGGAAGTCCACCGGTACTACTGGATGTCTCAGAGTCTTCGCTGGAACGTGCGTCGTCCGGCCCTTTCCTTTTCCTGTGGCCAGACTAGTTCAGCTCCTGTTTCCGATACGAAGCGAACCGTTTCATGAGATTATCCCTCATCCACGTCGTCTAGACCACCGCGCTACTCCATCACGTATTCATACCTGGACCAGCAGACATGGATATCGACGATTCGATGACCGTACAGTTCCACGTCAATCAACGTCCACCTCTGGGATTCAGAGATGTCGAAGAGACCATTATAAAAGGACGTTGCACTATCGGGACTTGTTTTGATGGAAATGAGTTTGCAAATGTCGTAGCGTTGTTCTCCTTCCGCCTCGAACGAGATGGTGTTCATCATCCCGAGTCCTCCTATAGCATGAAAAAGAAGGCGATAACATTTTGTTCCTTATTTCCTGGACGTGATAAGTCGAGGAAAAGTAAAATACATCCATCCGAGAAAGCCGGGAGAGGGCGTGATTACACTTGTTATTGGTAGTCGTTGAGGACAGCACCAAGACTCTTATTGCTAGGAGGGTCGTTTCATCCGCCCACAGAACAATCACGACGCGGTCCTCTGACCCAACCAAACCTAGCTGGCGTCTGGCCAGGGTTAACTTTCGAATGTAACGAACGTGGTGGAGGACAATCACAAAGAGAGACGATGAAAAGTTGACCGAACTAAAACTACCATCGGGAAAAATCTGGTCACATATGGGCGTATCTTAGGACTGCTTACGAACTATTGTGTGGGGTTATACCGAAAATAATTCACTCACAAACGTCGACCAGAAGTACCCCGGGGGTGGTGCTTCGCGAAAGGGATCAAAGAGTATTCCCTCCTCGGTCCTCCTGGAACAGAGGTTTTCCATGGTAGAGAGAAAGCATGAGGAAAAATCATCCACAATTCCTGGGAGGGCTTCGAGAGCTGGGGAGATGAACGACTGGGCTGAAGTACCTGTGTACTAATATCCTGTCATATCGGGCTGAATATTATAATGGAACAGGACGGCATTCCATTTCCGATTCCTCGTCGTCCCCTGGCTCCCCGGACTCCGCCACCTGTACAGCGAGTTGCCCCTCCGAACCAGCTTCTATTTCATTTGCAGATATCAGCAAGAATCCCTCTCTCTGTCCACCTTCTTCTTTCAATCGGGGATTCTGCTATATCTCCGGAATGGAAGTACGATCGCCATCATTCTCACCCTCCAATCTCGCTTGGGGATTTGACCCACCGGGAACTGACTACTCGTCGATTAGAACATCCAGACTGAAAATCAAACTCCTTTTTCTTTCCCCATCGCGTTTCTCCATCCGAGAAGAGTGAAAGATTTTCTTTTATTACACTTCTTTTTTTGTTAACTTCCCGTTTATCTGTTTTCAGAGGAAAAAGGAAGTTATTGTAATCACCCTGAAAATGAAAAGTTGAGTTTTCACTAAATCTCCACGTCTCGAGGTCCAAAGAATCACCTCCGACTATTTTCAGTTTGACGTCTGGGTGACCACATTTTTGCCCGCGAGATATCTCGAGAACGAGTTCGCGGATTTTGATCAAATAGGGCTCAATCGACGGGGCTTTTCTTAACTTAGAACTGGTTAGATTTTGGCTTTGATCGGATTAGTACTTTTTGAACTATTCAAATAGCAGAATTCTAAAAAAACACAACAAAAATGACGATGTCTTGAGAACTAATCAACGGATTTCAATGAAATTTGGTACCATATGGGTTTTTTGATCGCTGATCACGAATCTGAAGTCAGTTTCGCAAATTTCTTATTTGGCGTATTCGATATGCTGCAAAAAAAAAAAAACTAAAAACATTTGGATTTGGATAAAACTTGGTACTCGTTGGTTTTTTGGGTCACTGATCACGAATCTGAAGTCAGAATAGCGAAATTCAAAATGGCGAATCCAATTTGCTGGGCACAACACTAAAAACATTCGAAATATTCCAGAAATTGGTACTTCTTAATAACTATTCAAGAATAAGGTAATAAATAGGTAGCCTGGTCCCGCTTCGGTCAAATAGGAGAGGTTCCACTGCCTGATCTGACTTGGCAGGTCTCCTGGGTGAGTGAAAAATTGTTACTAATTGCAAGGTAGGTAAGGTGCGAGAAAATCTGGGTCAGAAAGTCGGTGGGTGATTATGAGCCTCGGTTAATATCGCAATTTACAGGATACTAGTTTTCTTATTTAATACACGGGGGGTTCCCCGTATGCAGCCGTGTGAATAGGCATTATCTCGGGCTGTGGTCTACCCGCGGTTCTCGTGCAGCTTTGCATAAACGGCATTCTAAATCATTCCGGCCTTTATCAACCTCCGATATGCTAAACTGGTCCCTCGTAATTTTCATCCGCGATGCACGGACCAGACAGAACTGCCTCGCGGTGGTATACATATATCACTTGACCGGTCCTTAAAACTGTTCCATTTTCCGGTTCCGCTTCCGATCGCCATTTCTTCCCGGTGAAAATTCGAAGGTGTGTCTGCTGGTCACGGTAAATGGCGCTATGCTGCAGAGGTCATTCTCGGGTTTCAGATAGTTGCAGAAAGGAAGCTGCTGCTGCCATGGGGTTTCAGACCACGGTCTGGGTCTGGGTTGGGTAGATAATAATAGCGCTGGTTGGTGTTCTTCCCCGAGTTTCCAGAGAGCAGTGTTGAGTGGCTGAGAAAATAGCGGTGGTCGTTCGCCGGGTGTTAGCTGATGGTCGAACGGCCGACCTGAGGGAGGGTCCCGGGTTTCGAGGCTTTTCACACCGTCGGTAAATCGATTCCCGAACACGACGTCACAGAGATACTCTTTATTTTTCAAGATAAAACTTTTCTCGACTTTCATTATCGTCTGCAATGTCAGATAATCAACTAATTCTCTTATTCAGTCGCAAATGGTGAAAGAGAACCGAAATCTGAACAGAAATACTGGAGGTTCGACTGTGTTTGGTTTCCTCCGGCTTTGTACAACGTCTGGATATTCTGGGGCACGTATCCAAGGTACCGAGGTGGAGTGTAACTAGCTTAGCTGAATCGACCTTTAACTGTTGGAGTTTGCTCGGTTCCAACGGTGGTTGCAGAATCCGATGCGATTCGAAGTAACGAGTCTCGCACCATCCATGTCCTCTGGGCCAAGTCAGTCCTTGAAACTATCATCCAAATAGTGTATTTTGTTTGGTGAATAGCCAATCCCCCTGCCACAACCGCAGAGAGACACTAGGATGAAGAGTTATAAAATACCTTTGCAGCAAACGAAATAGTACTCTCAATCATATCGGGTTGCATCAATGTCGGAATGACATCAAATCCAGTAACCGTAAAGTTTTATATTTTTACGATCGTGCAGATACGGCTCAATCGATTCATCACTTTATCCCACAGAAAAACCGAGTAGGTACTGCACTTTTATTCCGTGTAATAAAATCGTCAGTAGTCAGTTTTATTCACGAAAACTAACCTGACCTCGTTACCTCAACGTATTGTGATTCCGGAAAGTCAACATAACCTGACCTGGACTAATTCTCTATCATGATTGAGAACCAACCCAACCAGTGACGTAGACGATAAATCTGTCCGGTAAAGTCGTCCGTATTTATCATCGAAAAAGTTAACCTAACCCTTAACCCAAACCGTAGCGAGGGAGAGGCAATTGGGTCATCGGCGAGGCACGACACGAAAATAATATCTCTCAGTTGGAAATCCTCGGCGTACAATAGGGGGATGGAAAGGAAGAAAAATAAGAAGAAACAAAAAAGATTCCTCTTGGGCAGTGGCCAGCGTGTTTTCCGACCGGCCAGTTATATTATAGAACCATACGGGAGGGGGGTTTGGGAACGGCCGTCACGTACGGGGCGCAGGGTTATTGTTTAGAACGGGAAGACGGGGGTGAGGGCCCATATCGCGTGATGCGAATTCGAAATTTTGCCCCCATACACCAGCTAGCCGAAGTCCTCCACGACCGGAAGTTCGCGAGGGAGGTTAATCTTGCAATAACGATGTATCCTCGCCGATCACGAATGCATCCATAACCGGGCTGGTCGCCATCGGAACACACGCGTGTTTTACGATACGCGGATGGAAAAATACTCCCGGGGGTGCGAAGACCCGCTGTTACGTCGGGTGGACACGCCTCTCCGTTTAGCAAGATCCAAAAGTCGACCGAGAAACGGAGACGGAGTAAAAGGAATCTCCTCTCCGGAGGGGGACGTCGCCCTAAAACCGACGTTTCGGATACTTTTATACCGGGAGCGAGTCGTTGACGGAAGGGGAGAAAAGAAGCCTGGTAAACTCGGATAGGAAATCCATTTGTATTCAGGAAACACGCGACACGCGTCGCTTACCGGGGCTCGATCAACGCTAAGCTTCTTCGGGAGGAAATGCTGATTTTCACCCCCCCGCCGTCACCGCAGGATCCTTTCTTCGAAGTCGAGATGGAAACCGGCACCAAGTTTGTTTTCGAAAGCCGATTAACTCCTCCCAACTATTACCACGCCGCCCTGAATTCATTCGAATGTACAGTTTCGAGGAAATTCACAAAGCAGCCTCCGGAAGGGCGAGCAAACATGATGTGCACATGAAACTGTCCGAAATTTGCTCCTCCAGTTGATGCTCCTGATGCGCTTCAGTTGGCTTTTTGTCAAGAAGTCAGTATCATTTCTCCTCGCTGACGACAACGCGTCAGGCACTATTGTTGAGGACAATGAGTCATCGAGCCAAGTTTAAGAAAGTGTTTGATCGCCATGATGGATGGAGTGAAGGCATGAACGAAGAGGTCAAGGAGCTTCTTATCGAAAAGAAAACTCCAGACTAGCTAGGATACCAGCCCTCTGGATTCGACGGAAGGAGAGGTACGGTTTTAGGACTGTAAATTTGCAGAGTAGCTCGAAGAGGCTGAGATCGTTGAAAGAGCATGCTCCAACAACGAGGATCCTGGAGCAGACGGAACGTATGTACATATCTACCGAGAAAAAACAAGCGGAATGCGCAGTGACAGGGAAACTGGAAGAAGTCTGACATTCAATAGCAAGACAGAATTATTCGGAAGAAACATTTAGAAGGAGGGTTGAAATGAATGGAGGAGGAAAATGGCATCAGACTTCAACACCTCATGCATTTTACGAACTTCATTTACACTCCAGGCCAGAGGCCTCATGAATTGCCATTGAACTTCGAGCGACTCTAAGAAACTTAACACGATCGCAAATAGTAATCAAGATTTCATGGATAATTAGAAAATTTTATAACATCTCATGCGACTTGATGAGAGGTCCTTGGACTTGTGGGATTTCAAGATGAAATTTCAAAGGAACCTTTTCTCCCAATTTGAACGCCTTTGATTCACGCTATTGTAAGTTTACCCCAAAGAGGGTCTCTTATCAGTAATGTATTTGGATGATCTATCGCGCGTGGATAATATCCGGATAAGTTATGCCAAGATAATGTAAACCAAACAATACGCTTGTTGGAACAACTCGGCTTCGTAATCTACGATAAGAGCTCACTTATACCCAGCCAGATACCAGACGCCAGTTGTTCCGACTTACGCCTATGATGAGTCGGACAAGAGGACTGAAACCTACGATACGAAAATATTACGCCTTTGAAAGGACTAGCCTTCTGCTAGAGCCACTCTGTTTTGAAACTCTGTACAGTCAGCATCGAACTTTTACCAAATATACTTTCCGATGCGTACCAAATTGTAGAAACGAGTTCTTGTATTCCCTGTTAATTGCACCCCGATCCACGAAAAATACTGCAAGCCCGAACATTTGGTCCTTCGAGCCGGATTGTGGTGCATGGATCAAGAGCAGTGAATAAAACAATTAAGAACAAGTGTACAAGTGCTAAACAAAGACAATGACAATCATACTCAGTTATTGTGTGAGACAAAGACAGTAACGAAACTCAGTGCTACGTACGAGGTGCGGGGAGAACGAGGACACCGCTCTACACCGGTGACCCTTCCCATCGCTACAGCGACCGGCTCGCACACCTACAACAACGTCCTGACAAACAGGGAAGTATACTCAATACTACTACCCCTCATCTACACAATGACAACGTGTCAATAAGCTAAATCCTCCGCTGCTGCGAATTCGGTACCCGTACTTCGAGATACACAGTTGCTATACAGATCCACAGATACACCTATCCTATACTATCACTAATCGGAGCGCGTTATACTAAAGTCACCCTGCTGTTGCTAACTATCGCCTGCTTGCTTCACCTTCTTTCCTATCGCTTCTCTTCTCTTCTCTCGTCTTTGTCTGACGACTTGCTACGTCATGGCGACACCGATAGAAGCCCAGGAGAACCTAGCACACAGAATTGATCGATCCTTCATCAATTTCAAAAAAGAAGGTGCAGCGCGAATGACCAGGGCTGGCGCCGAGATTCGACTCCACAACCTTGAGAAACTTTGGCGCGAGTTTGAAATCGGCCATAAGGCGATTCTAAAGGATCCAAAGACCGATCAGCACCAAGATTACATCAAAAACGATTATTTCCAGTTAGTCGAAGAATGCTGCTTGAATCGCATGAGTGAATTCAGAGAATTTCTCGATAGCCAAAAACCACATACATCCGTCTCGCCAACAAAGTCTGCGCCTGTAACGCCGGCATCAACACCAACACTATCGCGGCTACCTAGAATTGAACTACCTAAATTCGCCGGGGAGTTTCGCGATTGGGAGGCGTTCAGAGATTTGTTTACGTCTTTGATCGTCGCTGATACCAGCGTGCCAGGGGTTGCCAAACTACATTACTTAAAGTCATGCTTGTCCGGAGACGCAGCGCAGCTGATCGATTCTATAGCTATCACGAGCGAGAACTTTGAACAGGCATGGGCACTCTTGAAAACAACGTACGAAAACACCCGACGACTGGTGAATTCGCACGTTTCGGCGCTCTTCTCAGTTAAACCGGTACAGAGCGAGAGCGCAGCGGAGATGAAGAGGATACTAACGGGCATCGTAAATCCATTGCGTGCCCTGGAGGCCTTGAAACGACCCGTTGCTCAATGGGATGATCTGTTAGTCTATCTGACGGTCAGTCGTTTGGATACACAAACTCGAAAGGAATGGGAAACTATGCTAGGGAACGTGAGCGAACCTCTCAAACCGCCAACGTTTGAAAGCCTTAAGAAATTTCTCAGTACGAAGGTTATCACACTTGAAGCCCTCGAGAGCGGCAGCAAGCACCCTTCCTCTACTTCCGTACCTAAAACCTCCAACCAATCATCAACTTCGTCTTCAAAGAACCGCTCTGCCAATTCAGGCGGAACCAAAATACATCACGTTGCTAAATCAAAAAATTCAAATGAAAAATGTCCTTTGTGCAGCCAGTCTCATTTCATACTATTCTGCGACGTCTTCAAGGGAAAGACACCGCTCCAACGGAAAGAGACTGTGGATGAACGACAACTCTGTACCAACTGCCTGTCCAAACATCAGCTGAAACTCTGTACTTCAGAGAAACGTTGTCGTCATTGCCAGGGAAAGCATCACTCGATGCTACACGACGTTTTCGCGGTGAAGACTACAGGAACGGCTGAGGGAGGAAAGGAGATGAGCACCGAACAGATCAACCCAGCGGAAGCGTCGGCTTCCAAGGACAGTAAGGTAACGTCTGTACACGCAGTACAGACGGGCCATGCAAAACCTAATACAGTTCTGCTCGCTACTGCGATGATTTATATCACAGGACCCACCGGCAAGCGGGTGTTGGTCCGAGCGTTGGTAGATCAATGTGCCCAGTCTTCATTTGTTTCGGAGTCTCTTTGCCAAATCCTCAAACTGAAGAAGATATCCGTGCACCAACCGGTGACCGGTGTCGGTGGTCACAGCCAGGCCACAATACGAAAAGCTACTAACTTTACCATCCAACCACACTTCGACTCGACTTTCTCATGTAACGTCGATGCGTGTGTCATATCCAAAGTTTCATCCTACGTTCCAGCCCGTAGTCTTGCTTTAGCTACCTGGAGCCATTTGGACGGTCTCACGCTGGCGGACCCCTACTTCCATAGCAACCGACGAATCGACGTGCTCCTCAGCGCTACTATACACGCTATGGTCGTGGAAGGTGACGTGAGGAAAGGACGAGCTCGCGAGCCGATCGCAATGCTTACGTCACTCGGCTGGATACTATCTGGAGAAGCGTCTACAGAACCAGAAGCCAACCCGGGAACTGCAGCCGTGTACCACAGTGCAGTGGACCAGGACCTCGTGCCAATGTCCCGTTTCTGGATTCAGGAGGAACTGCAGGCCCGCCGCACACTACTCACACCTGATGAGCAGGAGTGCGAAGAGTTCTACGAGAAAACGCACACTCGCCTAGCAACAGGGAGTTATGAGGTACGGCTGCCAGTCAAGAAGTGCGAGGACTCCGAAGATACACGACTAGGAGGATCCTACACTGCGGCAGTCAAGATGCTGCAGCGTATGGAGCGGAAGTTTCAACAGGACGACGTTTTCGCGAGCAAATACAAGGATTTCATGCGTGAATACCAAGAGTTAAGTCACATGCACGTCTCCCCCGGAGACAAGGATCTGGACAACTGCTTCTTCCTACCACACCATGGAGTTCTCAAGGAGAACAGCGCAACTACGAAACTACGAGTCGTTTTTAATGGTTCCGTAAAAACTACTCTCGGTGCTTCCTTGAATGCTAAATTACATACGGGACAAAACTTACTGCCCGATCTTACGGACTTAGTCCTGCGTTGGCGAACCTATGCAATCGCCTTCTCTGCGGACATTGAGAAAATGTTTCGCCAAATTCAAGTTCACACTGACGATCGTCATCTCCAGAGTATTGTCTGGCGTCAGGATACTAATTCACCTGTAACTTCTTACAGACTGGCTACTGTCACGTACGGCCTAGTCTGCTCACCCTTCTTGGCCAACAGGACGATCAAACAACTTGCAAAGGACGAAGAGGCGAACTACCCCCTGGGAGCTCAGATTCTACGTGAGGAGATCTACATGGACGATATCTTGTCAGGAGGACACACGATAGAGACTGCGTGTAGGAAACAGGAGGAAGCAATCAACATCCTCTCGGTGGGCGGTTTCCCGCTACGCAAATGGGTAGCCAGTGATCCAGCTTTACTCGATTGGCTACCACCGGACAGGTTAGCAAAGCAACCGTCGGTACCGCTACAATCGGAAGCCGCGATTGCTGTACTTGGCATTGCTTGGCAACCGAGCGAGGATTACTTCCACTACAGGATAAGTATCGAACAGTCTACTGCCAAACCTACTAAGCGCACGGCACTTTCTAAGATTGCTCAGCTGTTCGACCCCTTGGGATGGATCGCCCCAGTCATAATTACAGCCAAAATATTCATGCAGTCCCTGTGGCTGTTGAAAACGGATTGGGATACGGAGCTACCGTTTGCTGAATCCATGGCATGGGATAACTGGTACTCATCTCTCTCAATGCTTTCTAGACTCAAGATACCTCGCTGGACCGGATTTACTCCAGATGCGAGCACCTACGAGCTCCACGGCTTTGCAGATGCCTCGTCGCGAGCCTTCGGAGCTGCACTGTACCTACGAGTAATCACCGCGGGAGAGACCAGAGTGACCTTACTACTTGCCAAGAGTAAGGTGGCTCCATTGAAAACACTCAGCATTCCACGCCTGGAGCTCTGCGCAGCACTGCTGCTCACCCGTGTCGCGAAACACGGGCGTGATGTCTTAAGACTACGAGACGTTGCGACCCACCTGTGGTCCGACTCAGCCGACGTTCTATACTGGCTACGAGACCACCCCTCACGCTGGCAGACGTTTGTGGCTAATCGATGCTCTGAGATCATCACATTACTACCCGATGCTTCCTGGCATCACGTCCGTTCTGCTGAGAACCCCGCTGACGCCGTTTCCCGAGGACTCACTCCTGCTGATCTGATGGAATCGGAGCTATGGTGGCACGGCCCCACCTGGCTCAGCACCACGGACGACCCATGGCCACTTTCTACCGATACACCGCTGCCCCCGAGTCCAAGGGAGACACGTGTCACTGCGCACGTCATCACTCAGGACAACGACGAGGAATGGGAGCTCCTACATCACTACTCTGACTTGTCAAAACTTCTACGCGTAACTGCGTACTGCCTACGCTTCGTAAAACAACTGCTGATTCGAGCCTCGTTTCGAGATCGTGTCAAACCATACCTGACGTCTTACCCGGCAGACACTGCTACAGAGGTCACTGCTATCGAGCTAGACCATGCTAGACTAGTATGGATCGGCCTCGCCCAAGGAGTTTTCTTTGCTACGGAACTCCCTCTCATACAAGCTAAACGAACTCTACCAAAAACGAGTGTCCTCAGCAAGCTAAGCCCATGCTTGGAGAACGGGATACTCCGAGTAGGTGGTCGGCTAAAGCACTCACTACTGAGTCCAGATGAGAAAAACCCGATCATTCTACCACACGCATCACGCTTCACCCACTACCTCATAGAGCGAGCGCATCGAGTTACCCTACATGGAGGTACACAACTCACCCTCAGCACTCTCAGAAGACAGTACTGGATTCTTCGTGGGAGACAAGCGGTGAAAAGCGTGATTCACCGATGCGTCATCTGCCTCCGTTATGCTGCCTCACCGCAGTATCAACAGATGGGGAATCTACCGTCGGTCAGGGTGACGCCAGCACGTCCATTTCAAAATTCAGGCATTGACTACGCTGGACCGATTCCTATGCGAGCAACTCCTGGACGAGGTTACAAAACGTACAAGGGATACATCGCTATATTCGTGTGCCTTAGTACTCGAGCTGTTCACCTGGAAGCAGTCACCGGCTACGACTCCGAAGCGTTTATCGCTGCCTTTAAACGCTTTACATCACGACGAGGCCACTGTGCCTCACTATACAGCGACCAAGGAACGAACTTTGTCGGTGCTGACGCTGAGTTGAAACGATTATTCAACCAGGCTGCAGAACATTGGAATTCTGTTGCCAGGATTCTAGCCACCGATGGCACATCGTGGCATTTCAACCCACCAGCTGCCCCGCACTTTGGCGGTATATGGGAAGCTGCCGTTAAATCCACGAAGCACCACCTACGAAGAATACTTGGTGACCAAAGCCTCACCTTTGAGGAAACCTCAACGCTACTATGTCAGATCGAAGCCTGTCTGAATTCTCGCCCGCTTGTACCCTTGAGCGACGATTGCTTCGATCTGCAGCCGCTGACTCCAGCGCATTTCCTTATTGGAAGCGCATCCTTTCTGATTCCAGAACCTAGGGTCACGGACGAGAAAGTACCCCCGCTGAGACGCTGGCTACGCCTAACTCAGATGGTGCAAAGCTTCTGGGATCGTTGGGCTGCTGAATACTTGCAGCACCTCCAGCGACGTCAGAAGTGGCCTAACGAGACTCACCCTGTCGCTCTAGGGGATCTCGTCCTCATCAGAAGCGAGACCACGTCCCCTGCGAAGTGGCCCCTAGCCAGAGTGACGGAACTACACCCCGGCGACGACGGACTGGTACGAGTCGTAACCCTACGCACAGCAACGACGACGCTGAAGCGACCGGTGGTAAAACTCGTCCTGCTCCATCAGTCCACCACAACGGACTGAAACCCTACCTTACATTCCTTACCGTACGCATATTACAACCCTCCAGTCTAACCTTCCTGTTGTCATTCCGTCAAGCCTAGGCAACCGGTCGTTTAACCAAACGAGGTGGGCGGAATGTTCCGACTTACGCCTATGATGAGTCGGACAAGAGGACTGAAACCTACGATACGAAAATATTACGCCTTTGAAAGGACTAGCCTTCTGCTAGAGCCACTCTGTTTTGAAACTCTGTACAGTCAGCATCGAACTTTTACCAAATATACTTTCCGATGCGTACCAAATTGTAGAAACGAGTTCTTGTATTCCCTGTTAATTGCACCCCGATCCACGAAAAATACTGCAAGCCCGAACACCAGTGGTAGGGTGGACTCCAAAATTACGAGACCAATCGCCGAAAATCTCGAACGGAAGAGAATCCAGGATGATAAATTTAATCAATCAAAATATAGAGTGTCAATTAGTATAGTGCTGCAACGACTCTCGCGCCACAGACATCGAAATTGATAACCGGGTGAACAAACAGAATATGATGAAAAAGTGATCGAAAAATTATTTCAACAGAATCAGTTGTGTCGATAGTGTGCAGTATGTGTATTATTGATACGATCAATATCACGTGTATACGCTGTATGTTTTTCAACAAATTATATTGTCTATGAGCGAGTTCGAAGTGGCCCAAATATATTCTACATTCATTTACTCAGCGACCAATATAATAACTCGTCAGTCTGAAATACGTGTGCCATTCGCCATATCACATCATGAATCCACTCCGAAGGCAATCTTCCATTCCGCATCGACTTTGATGCGGCTCATGGTTCGATGGGTCAGAATCTAATAGGATGCAAATTTCTGTCTCCCATCGGCGATTTCATTGCACTATCTCCCCAATAGAGACCCAACCGTGTTTCGTGCTCTACGAAACTCAGCCCCGCAGCGTTTAATGCTACCAAACTGAGATTGTTGCCGAGCTTCAAAGCTTACGAGCTTAAACAGATGAATTAAGCCGCGTGATAGCGGAAAATTAGGTCCGAATCCATCTTCCGGTTATCCTCAAAGGCTTGCGAGCCTTCTTCCCATAGAGTTGGGGGTGTTACGTCCAGCGCTCCCCGATTGCACAGTTACAGCACTGCGCCATTCCTTTCCGTGTTTGATCAGACTATGATAACGTTGACCGGGATTGGCGCCCAAAGGTCCAGAATGAATTATGGGCTCGGTAATCTCGCGATGTGAGCTAATCGCATTATGACGAGCCGATCGGCACGTGTACTACATGCATATGAGCTGATCGAGGATGTCGAAAGCGGCAGCATCCTTCGTTCGTTCGATTAAATTCGACGAGGTGTTGAACGCGAATACGAAATGAGAATTTTTACTCCAGGCACTGTGAAACGGCGTGAAATGATCTTATGATTTTTTCGAAACCATGCCCCGCGGGTTTTACTCTCGCGAGCGATTCGGCCGGGCCACAGCTGCGGAACCTATAAACCTTTATAGTGCTCAAGATATTAGGTGTTCGCTCACCCACGCCCCAGGGACGCAGTATAAATTGACAGTTTTATTATTCAAAATGCTCGTGCAACCCTCGGCCACGGCTTGACTGCCCTCCGACACCGGACGATGCTAGCTTCCGAGTTCACTCTCATGAGGGTGAAGAGAAATGTCAACCGGTGGAGTGGTTACTTTGGAAGAGAAGAAACTGAGGGCACTGAGGGAACAGTGTTGATCAGTCCGGCTGAAAATGGTGTTCGGTAAGCACAGCTCGATGAATTCCGTCAATATTGTGAACACCGTGCTCGCAAAATGATTTGCTGATTCCGAATTTCCGCTCTGCTGGTTCAGTGCACGAAGTCCGGGAAGGTCTACCTTTGAATTGACCCTGCAAATAGATTCGTTGGATTCAACGTTGAACCGTGAACTCATTGAAACACCTCAGAGCAGAGGAAGAGACGTTTTTTTTCGACAACGCGTACGGAAAACCGTGTTGAATATAATCCCGGAAGAATTTCAATTGTTTATCAATTAGTCGAGCAACTGAGTAAAGGGGGGGAGCTTGAGCTGGAACTGGAACCGTTGCGGCGTTTCCCTCTGGCGTTCATTGCCGCGGTTCGGTGCGCCAGGATTAACGATGGCTTTTGGACCGAGGGGCGCCAGAGGCAGCGGGCAAAAGTGTTGTTCAAAAAGTAATTATGGTAAATGCGAGAACCCCCTCCGACCCTCGTAAGGCACGGGCCTTTTTTTTCTTTCAATTATTTTTGTATCTTCCCCGGCTCCGTGGTTGAAATAAATGTAATCTGATAATGCCGGGCGCCAGGGGGCGGTGATTTCTCCCTTTTATTACCGAGATATAACTAACCTTGACTCAAAATTGGATTAGTTTTATTTGCTTTTTCATAATCTTACGATCCTTGTGTTTCTTATTCGGATGAAGAGCGCAACTTGCCACTGGAAATAATCGAGATAAGACATCGAGATTTTTCACCGCTCTCGTTATTCGAGGAAAGAGCGTTTCCCGGGTTTAATGGCATTCGAGATTCCTTGACGGAATGAGATGTAGAGACAGAAATGTACGGCAGAGCGCAACATTCGCTCGATAAGAACGTTGAACAATTGTGTGCAAAGCTATCTAGACATTTGCACATGTATTATACATGGAATTCAAGAGCGAGTGTGAAATGTCGGGTGCCTCTACCCTCGGAATTGTCGCATAATTTCTGGTGACAAGCTTGAAAAGTTCGTCACAAGGACGTAGAATATGGATCCGGAGATTTCGAGGAGGAAGAGAGAATGAGGAGAACGAGGAGAACTGCTTCGTGCTCGGAAATTTATGAGCGTTAATTATCTCTTGGTCAGTGCTTGAGGTTTTATGCTCGAGAGTACCAGACTCTATTTCTACGGATTTTCGAGTAAGCCGTAAGCCATAAGCCTGTTGATCCGTTTGATGTCGACGTTGCTCTGATTACGGTGCTGACTATGAGAATTTTCGTTAGACACAATTCCACTGTCTTCTTGTAACAATTGGATAATAGCATCAGAGAGAGCCTCTTGCTTATTGCACTTAAAGTTCATGCCGCATCGCCGCGTTCATCAAAAGTACTCATCAAGCTCATTCCAGGAGCTTCAAAGTTTCAAGTGCTTAAAATCGTTCCGTTGTAACTTACCGTAGCTCAGTTTTGCTTCATATTATTTTCTACGGAATGATACTAGAGGTTTCACTTAGCAATACTACAATCAGAGAGTAGATTCCTGTTGTATAATAAAATCATTTCTGAACGAGTGTACATCGACAACGAGAGAAAGTACTTCAAAGTATCAAAGTAGATGTGGAAAGTACTTTCAGTCATTGACTGACCCCAACAAGGACTTTAGGCAGTTTGAATGTTTCACGGAGTAGTTCAATTGATGATGTATTCAATTTTTAGTGACAGTACTTTGCTCCTCAGTTTAACGTTGAAAATCTCATCATCTAGTGTTACTTCAAAATGTTTTGATGGAAGGAAATATCTCAAAAATGACAATAAGTACTTCAAACTGATGGAATGAGTCGAAAAAGTACCCACAACTGATGACTGGGGATAAAAAAGTACTTCAGACAGTCGAAACGTGAAGCAAAGTACGACGCATAGTAGAAACGTAGCTGGAGGCCAGACAACAATGTATTTACTCTTCAGTGAAAGTACTTTTTCAAAGTCTGGAGAACTAGAAATTCACTCAAAAGTCCTTCTCAGTATTTCTATCATAAAGTACTTCAGAGAAAAAATAGGATCCATCATAGTGACAAAAAGTACTCCGAATTATCAGAGTGCACCTACAGAGTGCTTCGAACCGTTACCTTATACCAAATTATTACTCACAGTTGAAGCGTGAAACAAAGTACTTGAATTAGTTTGGATTGGTATAAAAAAAGCCACACAAAGTACTTCCAGCCATCGAAGTGTATGTAAATAAAAAAGTACTTTTAACGTTGACTCGTACAAGATGAATACTTCAGACAGTGAAAACACAAAAAAAGTACTTTGACCGTTGGCTAGTGAAAAAAAACGTACTTTA
Organism: Euura saliciscinereae; assembly: GCA_018420115.1. Taxonomy (NCBI): domain Eukaryota; kingdom Metazoa; phylum Arthropoda; class Insecta; order Hymenoptera; family Tenthredinidae; genus Euura; species Euura saliciscinereae. The sequence continues at coordinate 21,812 of JAFFZH010011891.1, forward strand.
CAGACAGTTGAAGTACGATTCGGAGAACTTTGGAAAACTTGAACGCGTTTCTGTCTCCGGATAATTTCACGTGGTTTGAATTACGTGTAATGAATTTGCATCCGGTTGATTTTCCCCCGGGGAGTAACCCACCCTTGCGGTATTTTGACTTGCGTTACGTCCCCTGACTCGAGTGTGAAATGGTAAAGCAAATAACTGCGGGGTAGGAAGGTACCTCCCGCGTTAGTTAGGCTAACCGTCCTCCGCACTTCGTAGACATCAGCTCGTTTCCCATTGAATCCCTGTTCCACGTCCCTCGTGCCGAGTTAGCTCGCTACCGGCTAAGCCGATGATCCAATGATCCGCGGGTCAGACAGTGTCAAGAAGCCGTACAACTTTAGTGAGCCGCTAACCCCTGTTGGAAACCCACCACTACGCCGCATCCGTCTTGGTCTCGACCTCGTGCATTTTGAATTCATAATTCCGGCATCGTTAACACATTTTATGGAGCACTTCTTCTCTCGATGATCTCGAAGTGCTTACCCCTGCCGATTAAATTTGTCTTTGGAAGCTCCTTCGCGTCTTGGACGTCGAGTCTGTCCGGTACCAGGCTTAGATACCCCGACCATTACCTAGGAACCTGGTTATGTCGCCCATGGGAAATTTCTAAGGATAGCTTCGTCAGACTGCTCTGAGACTGTGGAGACTCTCGGCTTTGGGTGAAACATGAGGCACATCGTTCTAGCCGGAGGGATAATTCCTACGACGAAATATTAACAGCTCCGAGATTTGACGTCGGGTCGATAATCTAGCCGACGCAATAACGGACACAGATAGTTGTCCAGTTTGTTCTAAATCCCTCTGACGTAGTCTCACACAACGGCAACGATAATCCTCCGTTCAGCCCATTTTGATGTTGGGCCAGAAGCCAAGCACGCAGAAAGGGAACAGAGCAAAGTACCATTGGACGAGTAGAAGAAAAAGTTATGCAACTACGTCATGCCATCTTATGTGTCACGAACCAAAGAGCTCGAGATGGTTTTTTCCCTTCTCGTGATTGGATAGTGCTCCAGGGATGTCTTCGAGCATTCCGTGATGATATTCTTCACCGTTGGAGAGTACCGCGGGACCAAATATCGATTCATCGAGCATGGTCACGTGGAGAAAGAAAAGGGAAGGATCCCATACAGAGGGAAGGAGGAGCAGGATAAAATTTTGAGTTCAAGAGCCTCAAGCCGGGCAGTGGAAGAGGAAAAGGAAGGGTTTCCCGGATAACCTGGAGGCTCTCGCGGTATCTTTATGAAAACAGTCTCTCACACCCCTCGGATATCCATACCTCCGTAACTCTTTTGAAATCCTCCGAAGGATTTGAGGCGCGAAACGCCCTCCGAATGGGAACCGGTCCCCCTCTTCCCCATTTTCTTCCTCCAGGTCTCTCCACGTCGGCTTATAAACCCCGCATACTGACGCCTTGGCGGACGCGGTGCCCCCGAATAACTCCCCCATTTTTTTTCACCCCCTCGATGCGAGGCTATGCATACAATGTGGCCCGTGCCGTAGGTCATCTACGCGTTTGCCAGATTTCTATTATAGGCATGAATACATTTATGTCAGGTTATAGATACATTCGCCAATAAACCCTCGGCCCTGGAGAGGGTCGAAAATGGGGTACGGTTATATCGACGGATAGATTCCTTGTTCGAAAACGTGCTTGTCCCTAATCCACAATTGGTAGCAGGTGGCACGATCACCTGGTGTATGGCTCGCGTTAAACACTCTTCAGGAATGTATCCCCCTCCACATTGACGAAGCTGATTGATTTCGGAGGTAATTTTGGTAATGCAGGGCTTTTTTTTCACCTTTTGAAGAATTTTTTTGAATATCTTGAAAAATAAATTTGGTTGCGAATCGTAGCGTCAAATGTCAGTGGATTACTTTTCTCAGGTGTTTAAAATACCTACATTCGAGAGGAGAGGCTTCTATGGCATCAATTTCATCATTGTCGTGGACTCAGCTATACAGGGTGAGTTATCTCCGGGTCTGAACGAGGGAGGAGCTCATCGTTGCTGATGCTCCGCCCCTTGGCGTATCACGAATTGTTATCAAGATCTGAGTTTACACCAGACCAAGACCAGACCAGACAGAACTTGGATTTTGATAACAGTTTGTGATACGCCAAGGGGCGGAGCATCAGCACTGATAAGCCCCTCCCTCGTTCGGACCCTGAGATAACTCCCCCTGTATAGTAGTGTGAGAAAAGAATTTGAAAAAAAAATTGGGTGCTTCGTACGTGTATTGTACGGAAGTTGAGGGTACCGTAACTCAAAGAGAAGGACTAAAAAAAAAATAGAAGCTGTTCGGTGGTATAAAAATAAAACAGGGAGAAGTATAGGGGGGGGCGTGAAAATCTCCTATATTCTCTCCAGGTGCAGAAATCTGGATGGAACAGGTGAATAGATGGAAGTGCTGAAAGTATAGGAGAAAGAATAAAAAAAATATATTCCACTCCAACCGCCGGTTCGATAATCGATCCTCTTTCATATTCGGCATATTTATACCCCCCCGAACCCGGTTACCCGGTACTCCCAGTTTGAGCCAGCTGGGGTGGAGATTAAACGCCGCAAAGAGTGGAAGGAACCTCTGTCTGTTTTCCACCCTTTGTGAACGGAGCATATTTTCAACGATTAAATTACACCTCCTCACTTTTTTTTTCCGGTATAAATTGGAGAGAATAAACCGGAGGCGAGAGATATTATTGCATCGACGGAAGTAGCTTGATTTTTTTTTCTATGAAACGTCGAAGATCTCGACGAAGTCGCGGATTCCGTGTAACTCTGGTGGTTCGAAATTTAGTGGAAAAAAACTGCGAATTTCGCTTTAACAAACGCGCCTCCATAATGGATGAAGTTTGACAACTGCTTCAGCATTTCAGCTGAAGAGATGCTGTGAGAGGAAGGCTGCTTTCGGGTGTAAAACGGATACTGAATTAATGAATGATCGTTGAATTGACTGATGAAACTACGGAATTCGCAATTAGAGAATACTCCAAGTATATTTGCTAATCCTGAGTACGAAATTGCCGAAAGATTCTAATCTTGGATTTATCTCTTTTCCGCTTCAGAGTTCGTTGAAGCGGAAGAGAAAGTTCCGAATTTGGAAAGGTTTTTCTTTTTTCTCTTCCCCAAAGCGAGGGCTGAGAAGGGTGTCTGATGTACAGTTCAGAGTTTGGACGCCTCCCGCAGTAATACATCTATGTATAGAGTTTTCATTCTCTTGAAAGTTTGATATTGTTCGCTTTCGTCGACCGCGCACCGAGCCGTTTACAATCCGTGGGTGAGGCGCCGGTAATTTTCTTCCTCCCTTTTTCCGTTTTACCCGGAGAATGGCGGCGAACGCTAAGCCACCACTGGCACCTTAGTTTCTGGAAAGCCTTTGAAACGTGACTTTGATCGTCTATCTGCTCAATCCGATCAACGGGGTCAGAGAAACTCGACGGTGGAGTACACGAACTTCCGTTCAATGGGTCTTGTCGTTACTTTGGATAACACTCGGACCATGTATTACATATGATTCGGCGACATTGGATCCCGAACACTTCAAACGTTTCTTAAATTCGACAAATCCGATCTGAATCAGTCAATCGATATCGTTTCTCGAGACACGACCGAAATTATTGAGTTGAACCAGAAATAATACGAGTGAATTGATCAAACGATCTGGGAAAAGTACTTTTCTCTGAACTTGAGTAATATTCAAGTACTTTGTAGTTACTTAAAAAGCTCACACAATTTCACTCGTATGTAGACAGTTTTACGTCGATTTTGTACATTGGACGAATTGAAAGTACTTATCGTTTAATTGAATAGTTTATAGTACCTTTCGTACTTTTTCAGTATAGTTTAAAGGACTCTGGATATATAAATAAAGAGGCTCGAAGCACTTTTGCACGTCTAGCCGGTCAAAAGTACTTTTACACAGATTTAAACTATTCCGAGTACTCAATTGTGTACATTTCGAGCATTCAGAAATTATTCTAAAATTCACGAAAACAAAATCGAGTGGATTTTGTGTGTCGAAATACTTTTAGGTTCATTTCGTCCAGTACTACGATACCTGTTAGTACTTTGTCTGTGTTTTCACAGCTTAAAGTACTTTTCCACGACATTCATTTCGATATCCGAAGTTGCCGATACTGTGTAATACGTTGAAACACCTTAAAGTACTTTTTTTAACAGATTTCAACGTAAGAAGTACTTGCAACAAAAAGTACTTTCCTTGTAAATTACAATTTTATCAATTATACAATTTTGTCTCTCAAAGTATTTCACGTATTACATAAGTTTATGTTCTGTTTCGCAATACTTGAAAGTACTTCGTTCGTATTCATACCCAGCTCGAAGTACTTTTGCTGCACGTCAGTTCACACGTTACTGTTCAATAACACTTTGCATCAGTTGAATTGAACTGAGTCAACGATTCTTCTTTTGCAAATTCCATCGTGAAAAGTACTTTTTACAAAAAAGTACTTTTCTTTACTTACGTTAAACCAAATTTCTTGACTTTCTTTACATACTTGTTTTTTTTTACAAAAAAGTACTTTTCACCGAAAAAGTACTTTTCAGCGAAAAAGTACTTTTCAGCGAAAAAGTACTTTTCAGCGAAAAAGTACTTTTCACCGAAAAAGTACTTTTCGGCGAAAAAGTACTTTTCGCCGAAAAAAGTACTTTTCATCCAAAAAAGTACTTTCTCTAAAAATTGAAATTACACCTATTCTACTATAGTTACGAACTAATAAAACCGGGGTACTAGTTATAAAAAGTTTCCATAAGTAACGATGCAAACAATTTTGTTCAATGAGTACATTTTCTGTTTCAGGGCCGCCGATGCAGGTCTTGGCTGTTCTCGACGGTACGGCAGTGCTCCCTTGTGACCTGAAACCTCCGCAGGATAACGACCACGCCATCCTGGTCGTGTGGTACAAGAACGACATAACGCCGATTTACAGGTGCGTTTAAAAAAAAGTACCAATATTTCGAACATAACCAATGAAAGCCAGTGAATCGTCGAAATAGCGATGCTGAAAAATATGGCGTGATAATTAATGTACAACCCCAACGGTGGCTACATCTTCCACTCCGTAATTGAGGCACATGGGGGTTGATTGAATGGGATGGAGGTTGTAATAAGAGGAGCGTGTCAACAGGTTATAGCCGAGAACAGTTTGGTTTAACGAATGGGGATAGCGAACGAGAGATGAAGCTTGACTGGCATAAAGCAGCCCTCGCAGACTGGTGAGTCGGTTGTCTGTGAGGTTGTTTATTAGGGCGCATTGTACTACAAGATGATGTGTAGAGGGCAGCCGGAGGGTAGGCGTTAGAGGGTCCCGGAACGCTCGGTTTTATCAAGAGGCAACGTGTGGTGGAAGTTGCGTAACCAGTTGAATTTCACCCGCCGTACTCTCTGCCGTCTATTGCCTCCGGGATCCTCGACTGTAATTATCCGTCTACCTGCTGCAGTACCATTTACATAGATTCCCATCTATCAACATTCACCCGGCCTCCGTAGCCCTGAGCTGTTTCCTATTTTGGTTAACTTACGCCTGGCTTTTAGTCAATGGGAAGACTTTGTCATTGCGGTTTAATTACCCGCTAGAACCATCAACGAGTGACTGATACATCGTTAAATTGGAATACGGAGATGATTTTTAACAGATCTCTCGTCCTGCACCCCCCAGCTTGTGGGAAAAACGACAGATGAAGTCAGTGGCATGGATGGTAATAAATTTTTGGAGAAACTAGATGCTGCTGAACATGGGACGGGGATGGAGTGAATGGATTGGACATGAGCTCGCGACATTCCTCCACATTTTCCTTGCAGGAGCCAGTTTTTCGTGCACGTAGAGTTGATCGGATGGTGGTTCGCTCGGCAGAACACTAAAGCCTCCAATTATACGTTTACTCCAACTCTTGGGCAAAATATTCGGAAGATTCCGGTAGTGCCTCATTTGTCGAGGAGCGGCCTCCACCAAACTCCGAATTTATCCCCCAGGAGCTCTTCCAAAACTCCTAATATCGCAATCATTATCTGAAAAGAAGAGAACGAAGGAGACGACGATCAATGTCGATACTAGAACCTATTCTCTCAGATCTGAGTGTCTGATTGACGTTTCAGTTCCACCTCAGTGTTCGTAACATATGGTGGCAGCGTTGGAATTCAAACTTCGATAACGTCTTCCACGTCACAGACGAGGAGGGTTGAGCCACGTACAGTCTTCGATAAGTAGACGTTCCAGTATTGCTTCTACAGTTACTGAATGCGATCAAACCACGGACGCGTTTGAACTGACGATCGCGATTTCTCGGTAATGACGTAATTGATATTCTCTAGTTTGTTGATAAAGCAGCCTGAACAATTTCCATAGCCAAACTTTAGCGGCGATATTACCGACTAATTACTAGTCTGAAGCCTCGGGAAACTTCGCAGCCGTTGGCAGGGCGCTGCGAATTATCGGAAAGTTGGCACGGTGCTCTTTCACCCCGTAGAGATCTCACGATTTATTTCAGTCCCGGACTTTCCAGTATTTTGCGGAGCCTAGTAAGATTTTAGATGAATGATTCACCGTCAGCCGGTGGGCTGAGCGGGGTTCACACGTCGTAATCTGTACTGAGCAGTTTTACTTCCATCTGGTACGACGCCGTACACACGTGAACTGTGAAACCTGCTTTAAGCTAATATGGGTCGCTCGGGTAGCAGCGTCGACTTGTAAAGCTGAAGCTAAAGCTGAAGCCAAAGCCAAAGCCAAAGCCAAAGCGAAAGCCGGAGCTGAGGCCGCAAGCCGCAAGCCACAAGCCATTTAAGGTGGCCACGACGCGGCATGAGAAGAAGGAGGAATCGAATGACTGAAAAATCATTGGCAGGAGGAAAGTTGTACTCACGAATCAAAAGAACAACATGGGGAATGATAAGACGAGAATAACTGATGGAGGGCTCCTCTGTATTCGTTGGGTATCGAATTGACAAACGTAATGGATATTCCATCAGCGAGGAAAGAGGAACTTTGAATTCTCAAGATCGAACAAGCCCCGATAAGAAATCTAATCACAAAGTGGAGATAGCAGCCTTGAGCTAATGAGTTTTGTTACAAGAGATTACACAGTTTTCCCGGTTCCTAAAATGTATTAAACTTATTATAATCCGTGGGCGTTGAGCGAGTAACTTTCGAGCTTCTTCACATCCAGAAACAAACTAATTCAAGACGGTTTTCAAAACCGTTTACCTTTTTCCGGGCCTAAGCTTCCCAGAATGATTCATGCGATTCTCAGACCAGATAAGATCCGGGCTTCGATGGATCCCAGAAGTTGGACTTTTCTTTACGTCAAGATGAACGAACCTTCTGAACAACAGCAATCTCGTAATATGGATGAAAGAACAAGGTCGATAGCTCTGTCGTTACGTGATTAAATTTCAGTTTCAGGGTCGCGCGAATAAACGATTCATTACCGCTTATCAGATGACGACGCTTACCACCAAACCTCGCGTTCCTCAATCCCGTCGCCGCTATCGCGAGGTTATCACTTAATCGTTCAACAAAGCTGTCCCGGGGTCAAGAATTAATTCAGAAAAAGTCCCGGCGAATTTCAAAGGACGGGGTTTTAATCGGCAAGGTGACGCAATTGTTGGTGACAGCGGTGGGATAGCAAAGTATTGAATTTCGAAGAATGCTACATTCCACTTCGACACTTGACTTTTTTCGAGATATTAGTCACTCTGAAGTTACAGAAGGATTCATAACGGTTCTGTTCAATTTGACACCATGTGACATAATTGTTGGTGACAGCGGTGAGAAAGTATTGAATTTCAAGAATATTCTACAATCTACTTTGGAACTTGACATTTTCAAGGTTATCGATCACTCCTGAAGTTCCGTGAAGTCACATGAAAGTTCCGTGAAGTGTATCGAAGTCTCACGAAGTTCCTTTTACGGAGTGATTAAGCCTTCGGCATCTCGAGACATTTAATCACATTGTTATCGTGAAATTGACGTTCCCCAGAATCAGAGTCTCCCCCGGTAAGCTGACCATAGTGGTTTGTGTATCTCTCGGTGGAAATTCTCTGGTCTCAATACGCGACCTCTGTTCTATTGTTGTTGACGAGGATCGGGGAAACATGGATCCTGCTGAGAGAGAGAGGTGAACCAAATTCTGGGGATGTTTCTGAAACAAGAGACTCGCTAGTTGATACAAACGACCTGTATTGTAGAAACAAGACCATTGTCTGATGTCCCTCATCCCAAACCCCCAGGCATCAACCCTCTGAGCTCTCTGCCAGGGGTTCCTCGTGCCAGGATTTTGGCACGAAGGGGGTAACCCAGTCAGACACCTTACCTCGACACTCCTTGTTCCATGTATTCATTAATATGGCCGGGCGTCTGTGTACATGTTTGCACATACCCCTCGTTGGCCAGACTGACTGTACACCAGTAACTTACCTTCCATTATACACACATACACGGGCACTGGTACAGAGCAACGAACTAAATGAAGACACATTGCTTTCATTATGAGGTAGGTACTACCTAGCCGCGTAGCTACGCTCTTCTCCACGTCTCTACTACTTTTGTCTTTGTTCTCATCACTGGTGAGCTTGCAGCGTCGGTGGTTACCGAAGTACCTTGTGCAAGTACGAACGTCTGCTAAATTTACTCCAGACGATAGCTTGCCTGGGATTTATTAGGGTCGGTTCTGAAAAAGTGCCGTTTTGTATTTCAGCAGACAGGAGGCACAAGGGTTGAGAATTCAATGATTTTTCAAGAACGAATCTCAAAATGGTCGAAGCTCACCTCGACGCCACTCATGTTGATCAAGGTAGTCTCTTTATCTGTCATCGGGTATTGTCAAGTCTCGTGGGGTCACACCATGTCTGATAAATTCTGATTGAAATTCGTGAAGTTTTCCAAGTCTCATGAAGTTTCGTTGAGTATTTTTGAGTTTCATGAAGTCTTGTAAATTCTAATAAAATCCCTCAATGTCTTATAATTCCATTAGGATTTCTTGAAGTGTTTAAAGTCCCATGAAGTCTCACGAAGGCTACTGAAGTTTCGATCTTTTACATTGAGATATTCCAAAGTCTTCGAGGTCTCATGAGGATTCGAGGTCTCGTAATCTATCGAAGTATGTGAAGTCTCATAAAGTCTCTGAAGGCTTTGGAGTCTCGTGATGCTCATGATATCTGATTGAGTTCCGCTGAATCCTGTTATTCTTTCGAGGCTGCTAAAATCTGATGAAGCCTCCTGATTTCTTACGATATCCGCACGAATTTTTCGGATTCTTGTTATTCTTTGAAGTCTGATGAAGCCTTATCACAGATTACAGGTGATTCTTCTGAGCTGTCAACCCTTCGGTTAGAATGAAAAACGTTTGCATATGGTTCGTTGAGAAGTGACAAGTCCAGCGTAGTTGATAGCAGTCTGCACCCTGTCTGAAATTCGATTATTTGAAAATGGGGGTGAAAAAAAACGAGAGGTAGAAGAATTCCCGAGCTTTTTCACTCCGAGTAATTTACTGTAGCAGTAGATCCCGCCCGTTTTATTTCCGTAGTACACCATCCCCCTCTCTGCACCTTTGCCGCTATCCACTCAGCCACCCCGGGCCCCATTGTTCTCGTCAACGAGAAGGAAATTATTCCATTTGTCGCGCTAAACGAACCCCTTGACCGACTTTAGTATTGAGACACGTTTACTAGCTGTTCGAATCAGAATTCAGGTCTCCAACAACTTCGGTCTCTCCCCCAAAGCTATTCACAGACTTAATAACTTGTTTAATTTCCATCTCTCCTCTACCACTCTCCGGAATATACATCAGAGCTTTGGCGTTCCTCGCTGTATCTTTCTGGTCAAGCTCGACCCTCGTCCTTTATCAGGGAAGCCGCACCATTGACCTGGACGGACCGCAAGCTTCGGTACTTCTCCTGACGTTCGCTGTTTATGATCGGAGAGACCCTCGAGTAATGGAAACGTTGGAATTTTGGTTAAACTTCTACGATCCTTGAAGCAATTCTCTCAAATGACATCCACAGGTCTTGGTTGTTGCGTGGTCGCCATAAAACGTTGAAGTATGTACTGTACCAGCGTATTCATTGGTATTCGAAACTTTAGAGGAGTTAGCAGAGCCCAGGAAATGAGGCTTTTTAAGAATGAATAAAACCCGCCACCACCAGTAATTGTAGGGGGACTGTTCGTTGTTCGTGCCGAAAATAAAAGTTACGACAAGGTTGAAAGGAAAAATGATTATGCTTTTGTTAGGATTCGCAGATTACGTAGTTCGTGAGTGCCTAATACCAGTCGGTGATTACTCAATAAAAATAAAACCGTGTTCAAGATGTACGAGATAAGAATTAACGAACTCTGACTGATTAGACTGTCTTGGAGCATCTGAAATAGTGTCCGATGGGTTTGTTCCAGTGTCAATTTGTTTGGTTTTTCTACATGGTCGTGAAACGGATTCTGAAGTTGTTACAGTCAATTAGAAACAGGATAGTGATTATTTAACAAGCGAACACACCTATAACCCAACTGAAATTCGATAAGTCTACATTCCAGAGTTCGTTATACGAAGTTTGCAGAGGCGAGATGAACTCGGTTGGGTCGGGGGCTTATATAGTTCCAGTATAAACCAAGATTAATGCATTTCTAAATGGCGTTGAACGCGAGCCAGCCCTGCGGTGGAGTTCGCTCTACATATTGCCCCTTTAATCCCAATTAAATTCAATCAGTAAGTTGCTTGGCCCGCGATAATTAACCGAAAACTTTAATCGCTAACCTTTACCAAGCTTTACTTCAAAATTCAATGTTCAGGATTTTATTGCTTCCTCCCAACCCGAACTAGCCCTGAATGAATCGGCTCGATAGCATTGCTATAGCCGAGCTTTCCTGCTGAATAAAATAGAAGCTGGTTAGGCGGCTGGGTACCGTTACACGTGTAACCCACCTCGGGACGTAATGTAAGAGAGAATAGAAAATGAGCTTCGGGAAATTAGCGGGTATAGAGACACCAGGGAATACAACAGGCGGAATCTACTATTTCCCGGAGCGTCGAGTCTCTCGGTTCATCATGATCCCTCAATGTTCCATTTCCCACGTTGTCATCAACATCGACCCTCATCAGTGGCTTCCGCATATTATATCGATCGATTTCTTTTCATTTTGTCAGTTGGACCATTCGGAATACCTCAAGTTGACTAAGGGCGTGTGACCCTATTGTTCGACAGACAAGGTCTGCACGCGATCACATTTCCGGTTGGCTTCGGGCCAATGCAATGCTCAGAAATAATGTAAGGCCTGACGTCTTAAATTGAAGTTGACAATGCAGATGCTCAGGGCGTTGGAGGTACGGAATAAAATTTCCATAAAAAATGTTACGAATTGGTTATTCTTAAAATTGTCGCAAAAGAAATGGATGTAGCAAATGAAACCAATGTTGCAAATATCACAAATGCTAGAAACTCGAACATGTTGATAACCTGAAAATGTTTCATTGTGCTAGCAAATGTATAAAATGCTGCGACAGTAACGATTCCATGAAAGTTCGGAACCACTGTTGCTGTATGGGGTAGCGAAAAGTGTAGAATGCTGGAGGCCTAGTTGGCAAACTGTTACACAGGTATTAATATTCAGTTAGCTCTTATCCGGCAAGCGTGACAAGAAAATGCATAATTTGAACCTGTGAAGGCCGACGTTGGCGGGTTTCTGTCGAAGTAACAACTGCCCCCAGTTCGTTGGGTCTGGTCGGTTCTGGGGGTATAAAGGGAATTAATTAAAGACAGACTCGGATAGCGCGACTGACGCGTGCTGGGAACAGCGTACCGCTACCTACCTACGTCGTTATCAAGTGGCGAAATTCGTCGCAAAGAACGGTCAAAATGCAAATTCGTCTTCAAATTTTGGTCGTTAACAGCAGACGTCCTCAGTTCTTAACCAAGGTAGACCCCCGCGTAATATTCTACAGCTGTTAAATGAATATGCAAATCGTAATGCTGTAAGTCGTATAAACGCTGCTGACAAACGATCATACTTAACAAACTATAATTATACTCGATTCGAAGCTGAGAGACAGAATTGAAATGCGAATAATGAAATGCTACGAGAAACTCAAACTCAGGTCTCAGGTATGACACCAGAAACACGAATCATAAACTCCAATCTCTCAATTATCATACAATGGAGAGTCTTTTCGAATACTGTGACCAAAGATGCATCTATACCGGAAATCGCAATGTGTACAATGTATTTTTCTACATATTCCACGTCCTTCGCATACATGAATGATTCTACGTCAGTTGAAAGTACTGCTCTATCGAAGTATCGACGTGGCTGCCAGAGGTTGTGACATCGTCATGTTAGGCCGAGAGGTTAATGTGCTTAAAGGTAAAAGGTGAATGGAAATGAACTAAATGTGATCCTCAAGAACGTGTTATCGCATTCATGCATCACGTAATATCAAAAACGTCCAAAGTTTCCACCCAACGGAAGCAATTGGAACTTCTACAACATCGACATCATTTGCTGGGCGGCTAGATTTGCTGGATTTGATAGATTTTCTGAATTTGATAGATTTGCTACCTGGAGCTACTTTTTCTATGTTTGCTACATGAGAAACCTTGACATCATTTGCTGAATTTGCTACATTTTCTAGATTTGCTGGATTTTGCTACCTGAGCTACTTTTTCTATGTTCGCTACATGGGAACCTTGACATCATTTGCTGGATTTGCAAGACTTGCTAGCTTTGCGAGATTTGCTACCTCGAGCTACTTCTTATATGTTTACCACACGAGAAACCTTGACATCATTTGCTGGATTGATAAAACTTGCTAGATTTGCTAGATTTGCTGCTTTTGCATCATCTACAATATTTCCTAAATTTCTTATGTTTGCTACGTGATAAAAATTGAGATGATTCGATGAATTCTCTACACTAGCATTATTTTCAACATTCACATTACTCGCTACATTCGCATTACTTGCAATATCTGCTGAAAACGACTCCTGTATAAAATTATCGACGAGGCCGCCAAAGAGGTGAGGCCATTTCCGCGTAACGCTCAGCTAGGTGAAAGGTCGAGAGAAATTGGTAACACGATGCTCAAAGGAGGGTCATTAGTTTTATCACATCCGTTCGAAAACTGTTGAAAGTTTATACAAGCAGAATCATTAAAGGTCTCATGTTTGTAATGGTCTTTTTTCCTTTGGGTTCATCTTCTGCACCGATCTAATTGATTATCAAGATGAAACATGAAACCTTTGAGTCGAGGACCAGCGGGTAATACCTGAACGGAATTAACCAGACCACGAGGAAATGCAAGGGGGCATGGAGAAGGGCCCTCGAACGATAAGCTTGTTCGGTATATCGATGTGGTCGACCCCGGCGCTAATTAACTGAGGATTAATTTAATAATTGGGCAGATTGATACGGCTTAACTTGGCACACCGATATAGAGTGGTTCAATTTTGTGAGGTAACAGACCAGCTTGTGGTACACGAGCCGCGAGATTGCCGGGTGAAAATTTTCGTTGTGCTCATTTCCCTTCGAAACAACGCGCAATCTCTCCGATACCATCCACACAATTAAGCATCCCGAACCTTCAGTCTTTCACCTCGACTTTGGTCCAATGCTCATGGGCACCAGATCCTACCATGAAGTAGTCTTTGAAGTTTCCTAGCCTCATCCCCTCTGACCCAGAGGAATGAGCATGAAATGTATTCAGTGGCGTAGCAACGTTACGCTGTTCACAGACTGATACATTTTTCGCTAATTTTTATTCGAAAAGTACTGATGAGTGATATTCTTCGAAACTCTCTTTCAATTTTCGGTATTCATCAGGACTGAATGATGTTTCGAGATTTGGAACCCGTTCTGCTAAATGCATTGTATACAGAAAATAGAAAATCACTGCAATCTGTGGGCCATTGATGAAATTTTAGTCTCTGATTTTGTTATCGTTTGGAACTGCGATTATTGAATTGACTGTAATCAGGTTAACGTTTTTTTTTTCGTGTTTCATTCAACCGTCATTCTATAATCTACTTTGAAAATCCGAACGAACGTTAGCGACAACCAAATGATCGGTTCTCGTGTTTTCGAAACACAAATGGAAACCAACCGAAGCTTTTATGTCTTATCAATTTCATCAGGAAGGAATTTGAGCAGGTGACGAATTTTAACGAGCTTCTTTCACTTCCAATCAAGACAAGGACATTCTTGGATAGGAAAATTCTTTGAAGACAGCTAAGCCACTGTGAGATTTTTCACGTGGAATCACAGACTGGGAGTTTGGATTTCGCGTTAATAAAAGGGGTGAAACTATTAATGAGCTGATTTTATATTCCCACAAAGCGAGGGGTGGGTCGTATCGGGTTCGTGTACGACGAGACTCTAAGTAAGTAATAGCTGAATGGCGTGTACACAAAGGTTTCAGATTCATGCCGGGGGCCCTAAATACATATGTCCACCGAGTAGCCTGGATATAATGCCTACAAAATATACAAAATTTATTACACACAAAGTCTCCATCTCTCTCGCCTAATTCTATCCCTCGATCCGTAACGCAAAAGTCAACAAACATCATCATTCAACTTCATCATGCGGCAAAGTTATGGTGATTCCTCTCCGATTCCAGGATCTTTGCAAAAAGCTATCTGTCCATATAGCTGAACGAAAGAGGAGCAGTGCTTTAAAGCACGTCATCCAGATGCCTGCATGATAGCTTTAACTCTTTCCCCGAAACCTTCCGAAATCCGAAACTACATTTTCGGAATAGTTTCAACCGAACAACATTCTCTGGTTGTGGGAACACCATCCGGACTTCACAACTTTGGGGACAATACCGAAACTGTACAGTAATAAAAGTCGAGACCTTATTCTGCCCGAGCCCCAGATCCAAGGGGTTGAACCTTTAGGCAGTATCGACATTTCGAAGAATCGATTGTCTTCAATCCAACATCAAGCTCCCCTCGGTGGGCAGAGAAAAGGTTCTTTGAGGTTTGAGGATAAACTATATCCGTTTTTAGGTCAAGCATTTTGTGGCCTTTTTTTGACTGACGATATCTCGACAACCAATGCACCGATTTTGATGATCTTAGTCTCAATCAACGTGGTTTTTCAATACCTTAAAATGGTCAGATTTTTGTTTCATTTCGTTCGGTAGGTTTTGAGATATCCCACGAACAAAATTGAGGAATCAACTATAT
>JAFFZH010011894.1:0-18006 GCA_018420115.1 Euura saliciscinereae
ATCCAAACCGCTAAACCGATTCTGATGAAATTTGGAGGGGATACTTCTTTTACCCTGAAGATGTCAGAATTTCGTTGTGTACCCGATCCGACTTCCGGTTCAGAAATGGCGTTTGCTAACTTTGTCAATTTTGAAGATACAACAGCGAGCTTTGGAATACAGCCTCCTGATCACGAATCAAAATTTTGAGAATTTTTGAGGATTTTTCCGGCACCTGCGTCTAGATGTCAAATGGTTGAAGTTGCTTGTAAACACGCCATCAGCCAGACCGCTGAACCGATTTTGATGAAATTGGCAGAGGATACTTTTTCACCCCGAAGATGTGCAAATTTCATTGTAGACTCGATCCGACTTGCGGTTTAAAAACCGCGGTCGCTAGCTTCGTCAATTTTGAAGTTACGAGAGCGGTCCTTGGAATACGGTCTATTGGCTTCGAATCAACATTTTGAAATTCTTGGGGGATTTTGAACACTATTACAAAACAAACTAGCACTGTACGATCGTGCCTTACGCAAAAAAGCGATGAGCTTTTTGGCTAAAACGGGCTAGTTGTATGCTGAAACTTGAAAATCTCTCAAAAGAATCGGAATTTTGATTATTCTGTGCGTTTCACAGGATTTCAGTGTTGGTAGAAAAAAAAAATGGCGCATACGTTTTCATTTTCATTCACAAATTTCACCACTTTCGAGTAAATTTTTTTCAATGATAATAATAATAATAATTATTATTATAATTGTTATGATTATTATTTTGGAAATTGTAATTATAATGATAATAGTAATAATAATAATAATAATAATAATGATAATAATAACAATGCATTGTTATAACTGTTATTATTCCGAATTATTTCCGTTTGAATTCCCGCTCAGCTGTCATAGCGCTGAACAAGGAACGGCGGTTCGTGAAACACAGGACCGCGAGACGAACGTTGGCGAAACGATCCAACATGGCCGCGGCCACTGCTTTATACCGAGAATTACAGTCTTTTTTTGGCAAAAATTTTTCGTCTTCATCGTTGAGTGAAATGAACAAGTTTTGCGATATATGTGAGTGGAATTATATTTATGAGGGCGCTCACTAATTCTTTTCCACCCTTGTGATGCGTAGTCCGTGATATCGGTAAAAACAAGTGACGGTCCCACGCTTCGCGACACAAAAAAGTCTTATTTTACTCGATTTTGGTGAGATACACGTTCATGCAGCTACCAATTTTAATACAAATCGTCTAAGGAACCCATTAAACACCCTCCCGTTCATATTGGGCTTCATTATTTTTTAAATACGGAAACGGCTGACTGGAGCATGCTCGCGCTAATGAAGTGCAAAATTGGTGAGTTTTTGGCTGTTTTTTGATCGATATATGCAATATAGGTTGGCTATAGCTTCGTAAAATCTCTCTCTCAACTTAGTTGTTTTCAAACTTGTGCTCTCTTACTTCAATCCTTGTTTAACTGGCATCCTGGTCACCTAACCCCAAAATTTAAATTTCAACAGCTCTGAATCTTGGATTCTTAAGGAGGGACCTCCACGACAGTCTCAATAACAATGTAGTCGAAGTTCATGTCATGTCAGTGCGCATAAGTTCGAATAATTTCATCCTAAAAACTTATCAGTTACTTCAAAACTTACAATATTAGCAATGAAGTGATTGAAATCATGGATAATATTTGTGAATGACTAAAAAGTAGGACTATTCTTCAATCTGCCAGACAACAGTTTTGGTTAGGACTGTCCGCGCTCTGGATAGGTTAACGTAAAAGTAATCAGATGCGCATGCGTGAGGCAAGACTGACTGTGAGATGGAAGGAGACAGCAAACAGTCGGTCTCGCTTCAAATCGACGATATTTCGAACTTTCATCGTCTATATTTTCGAAAATAAACGGTAAATAATTCTGAAATTTTCAGACAATATCCGGGTAGTAGCCCTTCGTACCTGCGTAGTTTTTCGTGTAATTCTTAACACTGGTCTAAGCACCAGAAAATAAAACGTATCATTCACGTGCGTTGGGTATGGGGTTTACGTGTGAAGATTGGTGATTTTGATTGCAATTATCTCAAGGTTGGAACGGTCAATCCGATGGAAATTACACAGAGATTGAGATTGCATCTGAATCAATACGTGGGCAAAATTTCAGAGATTTCTTAACACATTGAATCCATGGAGGTACTTATACCTTAACGTTTGACACTATTGTTTCGATAAATTTAACGACTTTGGGTCGTGTGCTTTAACGCACGAATGTTTTAGTTTTCTAAGGCTAGGATAATCTCTAGACTAAGTTTTTTCTGGTTCTGTATCGTAATTGTGTATGTGGTTACCCACACGCTTTGAAGATGACGGACCATGGGCCGTCGAAACGTCGCCTACAATAAAAAAAGCATGGCTCTTAAAGAATTCTGATTGGTACACCCATGAATTCCTCCACTACTATTACTGTTATTTTCGAAAATCGGCTATATATTGCGTTTGAAAAAAGTACTGGGGATGCCGCTTTGGGAGAAGTTAGTACTGTTCATGTACAAAAACATATTTAAAAAACGAGCGAAAAAAGGATGTGGTGTTCTGAGATATTTTGACTTAAAAATTTTCGAATATTTTCAGTTTTTTCAAAATTATAGACTCGCATCGCAATGAAATAAAAAACTATAGGTGTGACCTGAAAGGTGAGGAAATTCTGAACATTTCGAAAAAAAATCGTCATAATCAGTCCATTTGGCTCAAAGAACCCCTAAAACAGTTTCAGCCTCCAAAAAAAACATGGCTGGAAAATCTGGGTGAATCCACGCGGGTTCGGCCCAATGAGGTAGAAGTTATCTTTCATTTTCTGAAAAATGGCTAGTTCAAGGAGGATAATTGGCTAATTATTCGAAACATCAGTATTGCGAAAGGCTACATGGGTCATTTTCGTAAGAATGATCAATCAGTGTAGGATGAACGACTAATTATTCCAAAATTGGTTAGTCAAGTGAATCGAAAAAAGTCATCCTCATGAAAGTATCACCGAAAGAATTCCTCGACGAATCTTTTTGATTAGAGATCGTTGTGCTGAACTCAACGTTGCGATTTATGTGTTCTATGAAATTCTTAAATTCCATGACGCCAGATCGATATCAGTTGGTGTGAAGAAGAAAGTTTTCGGGTAAATGATTCACGGTGAACGCAATACTGTAAAAAATATAATAAAACCGCGTAAGTGAAGTCGAATTCGATATCTGATCTACTGAACCGTTACAAGAAATCAAGATGTTATGGATCAACGTATGTCCTATAGTATTGAAATGAACTTATGTCAATACTACAAATCACTCTTCGGAATGACTCACGCATGAAATACAGTGTACTGAGGAACGAGTGTATACGTACCTAAAATTCTTCAACAATATTATATGACTGACTACTCATTTTTTTTTTTTTAATAATTGATATTTCATGCGTCAATAATTGTCAATTTTTGTGAAATTAAGATTTTATTCTACGCCAATTGCTTATTTTTTCGAAAATTAGGAATTCATTCCAACCAACTGTCAAAAGTTCCAATACCCCCATTCTGTGTTTTATACATCAATAATTTATTCAAATTGTCAGAATAATCTGATAGAAATCAAGATTTTCTGATAATTACAAATTCACGAGAAAGTATTTGAAAATTACTTGTGAATACTATTCATGTGAGCGGTAACTTTTAATTTTTGACAAAATTAATAAATGAAACCTGAAAATAAGTTTTTGCCAATTTCTGCTGAAAAGTAGGTGACGACTGTGACCATGCATGTAAATCCGTTATCTAACTTGGTTCCCAGCAGTGCACTGTACTGAAAAACTTTGAGCATGTACCTGGCGACGTACACAATACTTCCAGTATGCATAGCAGTAAATATGAATTTATGTAGGTAATACATACACGTGCTCTGAGCCACTTTTGTAACTCACCGTCGTCATTAAAAGTGTTGGTCTAAAATGCTCAAAATTATGGGGAACATTCAGACCCCAGGTCTATAGAATCCAAACCAATACATAGGTGTCAACAGCTGTGTTCGTTATTGGATCTATATAAATAGTAAGTTTAATGTGAAGTCAGTATAAGTTTTAAGTAATAAAACTTGCGAATTTCATAGACCATCAAAACTGAAACTGCTGGACTGCAAATCGTTCCGAAGAGGATGTTGGTTTATCTGAACACAGTGCTCCAGTAGTTCGTTGGCATTATGATACATAAATCTACAGATCTTGCATGTAACGCAAGCAGCTGATGCATTGAAAATGTCTTTCGTTATCTTAGTTTTCGTGCATTTTTTCATCTGAATCTCTGAAATTACATGCTGCGCTATTATTATTGCCATCTATGATTACACTACGAATCATCATTTGCACCGTGAAATCTACATTACCGAAATGTCCATCGTTCTATTGTTTTTGTTCATTTATTTATTTATAAACTTTTTTTCACGCAGCGGTTAATTAACATGCTGCGCTATTACTATTGCCATCTATGATTACACTAAGAATCATCATTTGCACCTTGAAATCTACATCACCTAAATGTCCCTCGTTCTATTGTTTTTGTTCTTTTATTATTTATTTCTTCAACTTTTCATTACGCACTTCCGTTGCATTACTTCCGTTGCATCGCTTCCGTTGCATCATTTCAAGATTTGATCCCACAGACCTCACTACTGACCCGAAAACGGAAGCATTTTCAATGCTAATATTAAATACGAGTAGAACCCGCCGAGTGCCACACGCTAACCCCGATTTCCCTGAAACTTCGCTCATTGTCAGTGAAAGAGGGGTCAAAATGAGCGAACACGTGTCTCGGCTTATCTGCTAACACTCGACCGTTTTCGAGAAAATGACGGTTAAAGTCTTCGACGTTACCTCAGGTGCAACTGGAGCGGTGGCGCAGCGGCTAGTCTCTCGGCGTCACACTTTTGCGCCCCGTGTTCGAATCCCGATCAATTTTTTTTCCCTCTCACTTATGTATCCATGTCCGCAGAAGATTACTACTCGAATGTTTTTTTTTTAAGTGAAAACTTCTTTAGGCGCGCCTTGCAAAATTATTTTACTGGGCTGTGAATGAGACTGGGCCGTCACGCGGACGTCATGTCACGATTGGGCAGGGGATAGCGGGTAGAGCGAGGTAATGCCGTACGGAGCTGTCCATTTGTGGGTAGTAGCCAAACGAGACAGCTCGGGGGAACTCGGCTCAAGTCGACACTTTTCGGGTGGGTCGTAGCCAAACGAGACTGGAGACGAGTTTACGCGCGCGAAAGAACTGTCATGTGCAAACAAATTTTAGCATTTGTAATGTGAATTATGTGTAATATGAATTTATTTGGATGTGGTTGCGTATTGATAATAGCGCGAATCTTCTTCGTATCTAGGTTTTTCTATAGCATTCCCTAAGTAATATGGAAGAGAGGGCCGGTCGAAGAGTCACATTTTATGGTTAGGTTAAGGTTAAGAATGTTCAAGGGAATATTCTAATGTTTGTTGACTTGATTCGTGCACAGCGAATTAGTCTCGCTGATTATTCTTATATGGTTCATGAACATTATAATATTTCCTTGAATACTCTTAACCTCAACCTAACCATAAAATTTAACTCTGCAGTTAACTCTACCGTGATCTTCGCTGAACCAACTGGCCATCATCCACTGTTACTGACGGTATATATAATGAATATTTAAACATTGCGTTTCATAGAAAATGGATGAAGAGAATCAGGATCAGTTTCACGATGAATTAAAACCAGAAAGGGAACTAGCTGTGGGAACTAAGGGAGAGAAACTAATATAATTGGTTTTCATAATACTAATTCCGCTTTGTTTTTCCAATGTATGTCGAAATAACGCTGTTCTTATTCGGCTATACATTTTCTGTCTGGTGAATGAATTTAAAGAAAAAACCATAAATTAATGAGAACATTATTTGAAATTGTTTTCGGTGCCATTCCTGTAGTATGTCTTGTCAATAATGTTGGTGATGTTGCGTACTTTTTCCCTTGAATTGGGGTTCGGTCGTCTAGCAAGTTGGGGAGACCGGGGCTAGTTAACAGCTAGGTAACAGCTAGTTAACACCACTAGATAACAGATCGAACCGCGCTATAGATTGAAGTTGTAGTTCGATGTTTGAAACAAATTGATGTCGTCAAATTGCGTAGATATGCGGCCTCGCATTGATCGATAAACTGAAATCGGAGTTGATAAGTAATTATTTTCCATCTTCTTATATGTTTTTTCTGGGCCGCCTTGAGAAATTTCGCTATACGATATTCGAAAAGGTTATTCTTAACGCTTTGGTTTGATGTACATGGGCAATTTCACCAATTATCAACCAATGTTTGGGCCCGAAAAAATCGATTTGCCTGAATTTTTTTCCTCGCATTCTGTGAACCAAGATTGGTAGATTCACCAAATTTCAGCCAAATAGGACTTACCGTTCACGAGGAATACGATATTCAATTTTTAGGATAAAATTTTTCAACGCATTTTTGACGTGCTTCTAACGTCACAATAAAAATTCGAAAAAATACGTTTTCCATGTGAAAAACTCTCAGCTTTTCGAATTCATTTTATATTTTTCACTCCTATGCTAAAACCAACTCAAAAACACGTTTTTTGACGAAAAACAGCGATTTCCCCTTGTGCTCAATGTTTTATTATTTGTTCGAATTTTTATTCCGAAAGCTGAGATTTTTTCAGTGAGAAACCCAAATTTTCAGAGTGGGACGGCTACGTGGTCGCATGTGAGATACGATTAACCTCTTGGCAGTGATGCGAAAATGGGATTTTCGTGCCACTTTTGTGTTTGAAAAAAATGTTCATTGAAATTTTCTCCCGCCATATTTGATCCGCGATTTTGAATTTTGGAAATCTGATGTCATATTCGGATTCAGCTCGGGATTCAGCGACCTCGAAAACCTGAAGTTACGCACTTTCATCGGAATCAAACTGTTTTTCGAATTTGCTTCCGCCATATTGGATCCGCCATTCTGAATTTTGGAAATCTGATTTCAGATTCGGATTCAGTGACTTCAGAAACCGTGATACTGAGATTATAATAAATATATGAACATTTCTTTCAAACACAAGAAGGCAGGAAAATCCCATTTTCGCCTCACTGCCAAGGGGTTAATCGTATCTCACAGGCGACCACGTAGCCATCCCACTCTGAAAATTTGGGTTTCTTACTGAAAAAATCTCAGCTTTCGGAATAAAAATTCAAACGAATTACAAAACATTGAGCACAAGGGGAAATCGCTGTTTTTCGTCAAAAAACCTGTTTTTGAGTTGGTTTTAGCAGAGGAGTGAAAAATAAAAAATGAATTCGAAAAGCTGAGAGTTTTTCACATGGAAAACGTATTTTTTCGAATTTTTATTGTGACGTTAGAAGTACGTCAAAAATGCGTTAAAAAATGTTATCCTAAAAATTGAATATCGTATTCCTCGTGAACGGTAAGTCCTATTTGGCTGAAATTTGGTGAATCTACCAATCTTGGTTCACAGAATGCGAGGAAACAAATTGAGGTGAATCGATTTCTTCGGGCCCAAACATTGGTTGATAATTGGTGAAATTGCCCATACATATTGTACATTATTACGAAGGTACCCGTCATGTTTGTCAACGGTCACTTTGACGTTTAAAGACGTAGCATGCCCAGAGAACAGCTGATAATTTGCTATGAAAAAGTGATGTACGCCCCTGATATTATTGTAAAAAGAGACAGTCTCTAGACTTCAACGAGAGAACACGTTCTTTGAATAAAAACATGATTTGAAACATGATTCCAAGGGCAGTGGAATACCTTCACTTCCATTGTTACTCACCTGGGGGGGAATTCAGTGTTTGCCCTTATTTGATAGCGAAATACTGGGTTAATTACTCAACCTACCTTCCGATTCAGGCGTACTAGTTGCATTAAGTGGAGCCTTGGTAGTCACGTCATCCAAATTTGATGTCCATGTTACCAGACCCGGTGAAGGAGTAGTCGATTCGACCTTGTTAGCATCGTAGCCCGGAGTTGCAGTCTCCGTATCATCCAGAGAAATCACTTCGTTGCTGATCGTGGAAGTACTCAGAGATGTTAATGTTGAAGGTGGTGGACTCGCCGTTGATGAAGTAGTGATGGGTCTTTTGGTTATCGGGGAGGCACCAATGGTGACGGTGGAGCTTGATGGAGTTGGTTTTTTCAAGGGTGGTTTCGTGATTGGAGTCTGTGTGGTAATAGGTTTCAGTTGAGTCGCGGGTGGTTTTACAGTACTCGTCAGTCTACTTGAGTCCCCAACAACGCTGGGTGTAGCTGGTGTTGGTGTTGGTTTGGAGGATGGCCTTGGAGGCTGCCTAGTTGTCTGCTGGTTGACCACCGTAGTGGACGAAGTCGTTGGCTTGGTCGCCGTGACCGAGGGCCGTCCAGGAGATGTAGGCTGGTTTCCGCCTTCAGAAATATTTGGTGTGGTTGGTGGCTTTGCCGTCAACAAATCACCAGCCGGAGTCGTAATAGTCAGCGATCCTGCTACTGTTGAGGGTCTGCTGGATGGTGTGGGTCTCGGTGTAGAAGGTACAGGTCGCCGATTCACTGTGGTTGTGGCCGTTGTTGTCTCGTTAACTTTTCTTATTGGTGTGCTCGTTGGCTTCTTCGTAGTCGTGATTATTGGCCTCCTGTTGGACGTTGGTCGCGGTGGTCTGAGCGTCGTTGTTGTCGTACTAGTACTTGTGGTTGTAGTTGTCGCATTTCGTGGAGGAAACCTAGTGACATTTGTCAGTGGTCGACTCGGCGTCGCGGTGATCGGTTTTGCCGTGGTAGTTCTTGTTTTTATTGGTGGCGACCCTCCACTTTGCACGTCGCCTGTCACAACCGGTGGTTTGACACTCGGTGGCTTGATGACTGGTTTGGTAACAACCGGTTTAGCAACTGAGGGTTTACTGCCCAGTTTGTTAATTGGCTTTGCCTCAATTTTCGTAGCATTCTGAGCCACCGGCCTTTGACTTGGCTTGACAGTCGAAGTTAGTATGTTCACAGGAGTGCTTGGTTGCCCATTAGTTATTGCTGGTACGGTCGTCGATATTTTCTGAGGAGGTTTTGAAGCCAGCCCAAGGGTTGGTCGCGGAGTAGGTAATGTCTTCGGAGGATTTTTCTGAATCGTTTGAAAGGTGGACAAACCTATGGAATCAGTCGTGAAGTCTAATACTGGAGTTGTGATGTGTTTATTGTTTGTATTTACAGTGACTTTGGCTGGATCCGAAACCGGTGCCATCGCGGTCGCCAACAATGGTTTTTCAACAACTTTCATAGGTTCCTGAGTAGTTGTCGCTGTCTGTGTCGTTTTAACCGGAGCTTCGGTAACCCTAACGGGTAACTTTGTCGGGGTCAAAGTCGGTGTCAGCGGGTATTCCGGAATGTTGTTACTTTCGTGGGACCCAGAATTGGTCAGATAAGGCTTCACCGGGCCATCGTCGATGGTATTATCGTGCGGAAAAATATCCGGTTCTCCATCAATCTTGCAGCAGCTTCCGAAGTAGAATCGATCTATGCAAGTTCCCAGATGTGTTCCGTTGGCTTTGACGCACGTGAACGCAAACATGCAAACTCCCGTTTCTCCAGTCCTCCTCGAAACACATGGCAAATGTCTGATATTTCTCCCCGTACCTGTAATAACGAGAATTCCATCATTATACACCATCCTGCTGCTCTGCCTAGATCAGTAAGCAGCCACGGTCTTATACATATGCATAGGTATATTACTGCAGTTCAATACCACGTTACATGGAAAATACGGTCAAGACGACTCCGCGGTAGACTTGGCTTATTGACTTCCGTGATTCGCGGACGGCCTACGCCTAACTGTGCATTTATATGCGCTATGGCCTCTTTAGTCACGATTGACTTACTGCTCACCAAGTGGTCCAACGCGTTCCAGCTAACTTATTCTGAGGGCTTCGGCTGGAGTTCGCTGATTTTATTTAATCCTAGTTCTGTACTCTGGGTTCAATGGAACCCCACATACCGTGTATTTCCTAACGGATGAAGAACAGGTGAACTCAAAAACGTAAGCCTATACGGTTGGTGGTAGAATCAACAGTTGAGGCACTGATGAAATCTACAGTTGTTCTACCCATGGGCAATAATGTAACAATATCTCCGTAGAGCATTCCGTTGGAAAACTGACATTTTGATCCAAAGACCTTGACCTGGACGCCGTTGCGGTAAGCGGTCGAGCCGACTAATAAAAAATTCTGGTGATGTCCAGCGCGTAACCAGAGACCGAATTGATGTCAACCATCGCAAAGGATTGAGGTACCGTTATACGTTCGAATGTGTGAGTTTGTGACTCGACCGAAAGTAGGCCACAGTCATCGCCTAGCGCGTAGCATTGCTGGTATTTTAATTCCTTTTCTCCTCTTCGGATTCTCCCCGCATTCTTCTTCATCCACTTTATTACGGGACCGGTCTGAGTGCAGCTGGACAGAGATGACATAGGGTAAAAAAAGGATGAAAAGTGATGAAAGCCGAAGAGGCAAGAACTGCATTCAATATTCTCGCTCGACTAACATATGTTCTTGTATTCCAAAACCGTTACATTGGTGACAATATCTATTGCAGTAGTTTCGAAGACAAACGCTCTAAAAGCGCCAATAAAATACGAAATGCCCAGCTCTGTCGGAGACGGAGATCCGGATTCGGTATTTTATAGGTCTGACAGAGTTGTTTTCGATGAAATCCAAGCTTAGCATCCTTATATCTGAATAATGAAGATGAACTTTGAAACATTTTGCGATTATTATTAATTTTTCCCCGGGTTTTTCTTTGTTGGCTTTTTGTTACCGTGGTCACAACACCGAAAAACCTTTGCAACGATGTGTGGTCACTGCTATGAATTCATATGAACTTTCACAAACCTCGATAATGCAAAATACCAATTCGTAATAGTGGCTAACGTGGCGTACCAATGGATCTAACAAGATATTAGCTCAACATTAACATTGACCGTGGACGGAGGTGAACCAGGCGAATGAATGGCCGCTTAAATCAGCTCACCAGTTGTGTAACCACGTGTACACTGCACACAGGCTATTCTGGACAGAAAAGACCGCTTTGATTAATAGCGTATTTTACGTTGATATTTCTTATCATGTTCTCTCGCATAATATCACGTTTTGAGGGCCAGTCTGTCGGTCAATGTCTCTGAACGGCCAATGACTAATATCTGACACGTCTGAACCATGAAATCAGACTAATGTCAGCCGAATATAACCATACTATGAAAGGGGCGATTTCTTATGGTCCCGTCTTTCCGTCCAAAGTGAAAGGTCAGTGGACCGCGTTCACAATTGAGTTGGGTGAGTGTCCCGAAAATCCTATGTGAGGAATTAGAATGTATGCCAGCAGAAGTACACGCACGACGCGACGTGACTCAATGTCGTGGAAGAAAGTAGTGACGTCATACACGCGATGTAACAAATATTACGTACTGAAATGTTTCTTTGAACAAAGATACGGTTCGGTTCAATATTTGAAAGTTTTTCCCTGCAGCGGTATATTGATTGAGCAGTAAGACGAATCCGGACCCGGATTAGCAGGACGGGAAAAGCCGCCAATGAGTAATGCGGTCCTATTCGAAAAATGAATCTTTTCTATCCGTGGGGATAATTTAATTCCTTCGACGTGGAATACAATTTTTTGTGGTGCCCACCTCGCCCATCGGAATGCACCCCGTGACCCACTCCGAGAACTGACCAGTCCGCCCACATTGCTGGACTGACCACAGGCAGGGTCAATGCCACCTACGTTCTAGGTAACCGTTCCCTCAGTCAGCGTCGTAATCCAACGATTTTTCGTCAATCAAAATGATACATGAGCAAGAGTCACGAATTTACGAAGTAGCCGAAAACTTTCGTCCAATTGGGGGGTCACTGTATGCGGGTAAAAGAAATTCGCGGAACGCATCTATTTAACGGACATTTCAACCGCAGAAAATTTTACTGTGAAGGCGACCTACTTTTCGAATACGTACGTGCGAGTGCGAGACAGGTCCACATATTTTCAAAAGCGAAGTAATAATTTTTTCGGGACTGATTTTTTATGACTAATTCTCAGAAATTCTTGACTAACGGTTGTGATTTTGGTTTAGCATTTAGTTAATGTTTCGTGAATATTGCCAAAAAATGTGTGGGCGTGGCTCGTGGCCGGACACAGCTGATGTCAAGGTAGTACCAAGCATGCTTGGGTCCCTTACACGAAAAGTAGGTTGCGTTACAGAGCTGAAAACCAGTTCCCAGATGCGTGTTCTCAGTTCGGGTTCAAATTTCAACATCAATAAAATTTAACAATTAAAACATAGATTTGTCATTTTGTATGCTTACCTCCAGGTAGAAATTGCGGCATGAACACAGGGCTCGCGGCAGCCAGTATCAAAGCATTACACAATAGTAGAAGTGTTTCTCGACATTTAGTGCCCTCCATCGTCTAAAACAAGTAAAATAACTTGAATTAATGCACGAATTTTTTTCCGTCGCTGTACGCCATGTCGACTAACTAAACCCGTACGAACAGACTAACGGTGAAAACATCGGAGGGAAAGACCGATTTGTCACCGTTTGACTTTGTTCCTGAAACGGAAAGCTTGATTTGGCTGAAGAATTCTCACGACAAAAATCATCTTACACTTCACATTCACATGACGAATCTAAAAGTCGATCTAGGTCGTCGTATTTTATGGTCCGGCAGTGAAAGTAATGCTTCACGTAAGTGTCACCGAGTGTTAGCAGTGTAAAAGTAAAGATTTTTTGTAGTTCATTATGCGTATGAAAGAAAAAAAAGCGCTGTTTGACTCGCTCACCCGAGTGCCTAGATCTTATCGTACCGAATTTACTTCTATATACGTCCGTGGCAATGAAAACGTTCTCACAGCTTAGCTTGGGAAGGGTCATCTACCTTTCATGCAAATTACGATAATCGCGTTCCTTCAATTGCAGGTCAAAGGTAATCGTTCGTTTTCCACCATGCGAACGTGCCTTTGGGTGATTGAACGTATGATGCAGCTAAGAGGCGCAAGTTTGGGATGTTTGCATCACAGAAAGAAATCGGAATGATAGAAAATGTGTCCACACCGGCGGTACGCACTGTTGGGTAACAATACCCGCGCACAGTCTGGTTTCGGTTTTTTATTCTGGCATTTGAGTAAGTTCTGCTCTAGCCGAGCCTCGAGGTCACCAACCCACCGGTCGATCCCTGCTCAGGGAACGCGTTAGTTCTGTCAAGATTTCCAGCTATTCTGTCGTGCGAGAAGTAGTTATACTCGCTAAGACAAGCTCTATGGTTACCCTGTACACAATCCAGTAAGGATTTCGAGGCATGTGTACAGTGATTAGGAAGTCACGATCGAGGGTCAATGCCTTCAGGCTGTGCATAAAGAAGCAGCACTAACCACCCGCGAACGACAATCGGTCTGACGATGACCGTTATTATCCGGGAGATACTTTCACATCACAAAAATTGTAAAGGCTCAAGAATGTTGACTTCACGGACCGTCGTAATGACATAGTAATGACACCGAATCTCTGAACTACCACGGTACGGAAAGGCGATCGTGGCAGGCGAGCGGATCACAAAAAGTGATACGGTTATTCATAAAATTCTGTTTTTTTGCAGGTGGGTATTCGAGATACTTTTGATTGGATGCCCACCTTTGCCGTGGCAGTTGACTCAATTCGCTTTCTGCAGGTATCACAGTCTAAGGAATAGAACACTGAAGACAAAGCGTTCTGCGATCTTGCCGTCCTTCGCAGCATATACATTAGGGTGCTTTTTATTTTTCGACTATTTTTTTTTTCGGTCCCATCGTGAAATTTTGTTGGAAATACAAGAAAAAACGAATTCTGAAAGTTTGAGCCCTTAATATTAATAATAAGTACTAGACCAAGGCGTGTAAAGATTTCCCATTTAAAATACACGGAAACTCTGATTTTTAATCTTCAAATTTCTATAGCTCAGCGGCATTTCATGGCATCGCTTTGACCATAGATGAGTATTACTCAGAATTAAACGCTCTACAAAAGTGCCCATTGGGGCAAAGTCGTAACTCACACCGGCGAGGTAGTACGGGCCACTAAACCTGAGTTTTCCATGAAATTCGCGTTTTTTCGCATTCATCTCGTAAACGACAAGAGATACAGAAAAAAATGCGGAATACAAACTTGTACGAAATTCAATTTCCTACAAAAAGGTCTTCAATACCGCGTCGCTAACATCAATATTTCTGGAGATAATCAATTATACAGTTTTTGTAATTTCAAATTTTTATCGAAAATCATGTCAAATTATAAAGATATCGTTCTTTCATTATCCAATGGATATTTATTACAAATAATTTGACGTGATTTTCGATAAAAATTTGAAATTACAAAAACTTTATAATTAATTATCTCCAGAAATATTGATGTTAGCGACTCAGTACTAAGGACCTTTTTTGTAGGAAATTGAATTTCCTACAAGTTTCTTTTCCGCATTTTTTTCTGTATCTCTTGTCGTTTACGAGATAAAAGCGAAAAAACGCCAATTTCATGGAAAACTCAGGTTTAGTGGCCCGTACTACCTCGCCGGTGTGAGTTACGACTTTGCCGCAATGAGCACTTTTGTAGAGCGTTTGATTCTGAGTAATACCCGTCTATGGTCAAAGCGATGCCAGGAAATGCCGCTGAGCTATAGAAATTTAAAGATTAAAAATCAGAGTTTTCGTGTATTTTAAATGGGAAATCTTTACACGCCTTGGTCTAGTACTTAATATTAATATTAAGGGCTAAAACTTTCAGAATTTGTTTTTTCTTGTATTTCCAACAAAATTTCACGATGGGACCGAAAAAAAAAAATAGTCGAAAAATAAAAAGCACTCTAATATACATGTGAACTGTTTCGAATGGCGCGAAATTCGGTCGTTCACACATATACACTATTCAGATTCGTATCCACGTACATGAAGCTTGGAAATCGTTGATGATATAATAAAGATGAGCAACCGAAGTGTTCCTACTTTTTATCTCAAGTCACGTGTTCGACCAGTCCAAAAGCTCGGCGTCATCGTGAAAAGTTAGAAACATGTTTCTGTCTATCTTGCTGCTTGGACTACGGTCAACAGTCGGAGAGTACTGTTAGGATGTGATGAAAAAAAATTACGCCGAAGTCGCAGACCCCATTGCCAAAGTGGCTAAAACACTGTGCAAAATAACACCATTTGCAAATACGTTTGATATCGAAGATGTCACTCGTTCGACAGCGATTATTTGAAGATACTGATACTGGTAACTACTATCGATCCATTATACTTTAGAGATTTCTTGCATTATTCAACTATAACAGAGACCTCGACCTGACCAAAAAGACCAGATGTGATCTGCGTGAAAATCAGCTGAGACTGATCACATGCTCCAGATAAGTTCTACAAAATCAGGATAATTCATTTAGGAACAAGTCGGGTAATAGTTTTTCGGCAAAAGGAACGTGCTTCGAAGGCACGGCGATGAATATGGAATTGTGAAAGTTGAAGTCATTGCGGTTAAATGTACCGCTATTCATACAACAGACATACGGGCAAGCACATGAACAACGCTTGGTTGGACATAGCTACCGTTTGACATACTAACTTATCCCGAATGTAAATATTCTTCTAAGGGACTAATGCAACTCTGTGTCATCGTCGAGATGTTGACCCAGGCGATTCCCGGAAGAAAAAAATTTATTTCCAGTACTCTGAGGGGCCTCATAAATAATACCTTCTTCAACTTTGTACCGATCAACTGTTATCTGATCAATTATGAGTTGATCTATCAATTCCATCAATTAAGATTCGGAGTCACAGTACTTAGGTTTTTTTTTGAGTGGAGAATGAATTTTCCAAAAATATGAAATAACCTCGAAGTGATTGGAGAAACAGTGTGCGCATCGCTTACCTTATTTGTAGTAAACTGCAGCGCCGTTCAGTCACTATTCAATGTCCTGACGAATTTTATACCGTATTAATTAGTTGTGGTGCTCCGTCATGTTAGGGGACAATTGTCAAGCTGATTTGGAATCACGTTACTTTCACACACATCCTCGTTGTTCCGTCTACGGATTAGGAGTATTCCAGTCTCGTGGAACGGTGGTTTTGCAACCTGATTGCGGTCTGATTAATTTCACCTTCTGTCTCCAGTATCTCTAATCCCGGTAACTTATACTCGCATCTTTTCACACCTGACAGATACTGCTGTGCTATAGAACTCGAGTTCTTGTCGTATTCTTTAATGAATAAATATACAAACAGTGAAACCCTCCAAGTTCGAAATGATGAAAATTCATCAGGCAACGGTCAGGTCATGTTCCCCGGATTAAGAGATGCTCTTCGTCGCGCAGGTATGCGGGTTCAGGTGGTAATAACGGAGGAATCGCGGTCAACTATGGGTAGTCAGTCGTCTCTTTCAGACTGACTCGCACCTTGCAGCTCCGTAGCGACGTCCTTCGAAGACGAGGAGCCACTTCTGAAAACCCGCTACGGCCTTTGCGTCCGATCGTATAGCCCCCCTAGGTACCGGGCTCGCTGTTCGCAAACTGACTAGTGTTCTGCCTGTGCTCGGGGCTATTCCAACGTGGGTTTAGTGCTACGCTCTGTTCCGTAGACTCTACCTGTTGACGGGGTAGTGGCAATGACCGTTCTTTGGATCCCCACTTCCACAACCGATCCTACTCGTCGTCCGGGGCTCGCTATGTTCGACTGTCTTTTCTACGTTCTCGCCCTACGATGCCGCAAATAAACGCTCAGACGAGAGATGAAGGAGGACAGGGAATGATAGAGACGAAGAACACGACGATAATTAGGGAATAGAATCTACTCACGTTTCTAGTGATCAAAAGATTGTTCTTGTGATTCTTCCTGACAGAAAAAATCGCAATTTCCGGATTATTGCAGTAATGAAACCCTAACATTGAGTCACCGTAAAGACGACATTGTACGAAAAATTTGCAGTTGAAGACGGTACTAGATTGCAATCCATTAAGTCTGATCGGGGATTCTGCATTTGGGCGCTTAGTGGTCAAAGCAGAAGATATGGCACAAAAAACAGTTTTGTAACGATAACTGCAGTAGCAACGGTGGATAGAAGAAGCTCTAAGGACTTTTTCGGGACGCCCAATTACTAGGTAAAAGGTGATCGTTATTCGAATAACTTTGCACCTGTGGTTGGTAAAGCGTTCTCGAGGTGAGCAGTTACCTTCCGGGCCAACCCGGACCGTTACCGGCTCATAAACCGCATCTTCAAACTCTACCTACGCGACACCAAATATAACTGAAATGTTTCATAGATATGTTCATGTCTGTATATATGACGAAAATATTCATTAAACGTTTCTGAAATATATATTCTGAAATACACTGTCAAAATGTTTATTGTTGTTGTTGGAAGTTTTATTCATATACAGAAGTCGTGGAATTCTTCACATTTTAAAATCAATCAACAAATACGATGAATTTAGTACGTAATTCTGTAAAATTCATACACAATTTCGTATTTTTGAGATTAATGTATAGTAATATTAAAGATGTCCCTGGCGGATCCGACTACACCGTGTGTTTTCGGTATTTTTCTGGTGTAAGTTCGGTGTAGGTGTAAATTTAGTGGGAATTCGGCAATTTACCGAAAAAATACTGAATTCACACCAAAACTACACGGTGTATTTGCGCATTTTTTACACTCAAGCTTACACCCAAGTTAACACCCAAATTTACACCAAAAATAAACCCGACCTACACCGCAATTACACTGAAGCGAAAAAAAAAACAGGAATCCCGGAGCCTACACCGAATGTACACCCAGGGAAATTGAATCTGAAGCGCCCGCGATAGGCAACTGAACATACACCTGTAATTTGGTTGGCAATGCCAAGCGTTATCGCTCGGCAATTTTTTCGGCGGCGAGTTACAACATGGTATTGCCAACCAAATTACAGGTGTATGTTCAGTTGCCTATCGCGGGC
>JAFFZH010011895.1:0-22877 GCA_018420115.1 Euura saliciscinereae
CTAAAAGTTCATAGAATTGAATCAGTCAATAATATAAACAGGAAGTATTCAATTATCAATAAAAAATAGTCACGATACGTGATTCCGCCTTTAATTAATTGAGCATTGTTAATCGTTGTCATTACGTCATCACGTTGCAAGCTGAAAGATAATGATTACTCGTCATCATCGTCTCTTCAACCCTCATTCATTTATTCTACTTCCTCCGCTGTGCATCCAACAGCATCGATGCTTCGCACATAATCTTGGCACTGGTGCGAACCAGAAACAGCAAATGGTACTCGTCCGTGACAGCCAGCGGAGCTCTGGCTCTGACCAGGGCGTGAAGAACGGTCGCTCGTTCGAGGTCCAGCCACCTTTGCAGAGTCATTTCGCGATCTCTCGCTCCACCGAGGGGCACGTCGGCCGGTCCCCACAGGGAAAATTCGAGGACCGATTTTACCTGTTGAACAAGAATCAAACGTGCATTTCGATCCACTTGGGGGCATCATCGCACTCGATTGGGTTTTTTCTCACTTGAGACAATGTCGCCGTTCTTTCACGCTCCAGCAATTCCCGGACCAACGGCAGACGCTGAGAAAGGTCCAGCTCCCGGATCGCCTCGAGAACACACTGGCACAGCGATGCTCTTTCCTCTTCTCGTTCCCCCTTCACGTCCGAACTCAGGCTGGGTGAAATAAGAATTAGTGTGAGAATGAATGAAGATAACGTTGGGAAAAATGACGATGATTACCATTGGAGGAGGTAGAGTCGGTAGCAGGCGTCCTTGTTCTCTCGACAAAGAACAGCGTTGTTCAGGCACTTGGGAGCTTCCTCAACGCCCCTGGCCTGCAGGCTCTTCAGAGCATTCACCAGCTGCAACAGAACAAAGGACGCCTCTCTGACGAAGCCTTCGTCGTTTGCGTCTTTCAGCGTTTCGGCAAAGGATCCGATCGTCGTCACCTGAAGACGGGGCAGGACGGAGATTGTGGCTGGAAAAGTGGGATGATGAGAAATCAGTGGATACATTTCAACAAGATAATTCGACCTACCCTCGACTTCGGTCTTCGCTTCCAAGTTCATCTTCTCGACCACAAAGTCCGGCACGGTATCCCTGAACTCGATTATCGGCAGGAGATTGAATTCCTTTCGAGATACGTGAAGCGCGAGGTCGAGAGCCACGCACACCGTAACCGGACTCTCGTTCCATGTAGCTGCGTAAAATATCCGCCTCCCAAGCGGAAGCGGGGAGTTTGGGTCCAGCTTGAAATCCGATAGACGCAGGTTAGCCGTTTTCAGACCTCTCAAGGCTGGCGGAACTCCGGTGGATTGATTCAACTTCACGATCAGATAATAAATGGGCACAATTAGACGAGATGTGACACGACGAGAAAATCGATTGAGCAATTTCTCACCTGCTCCAAGATTTGAGCCAAGGCTTCGTGATTCGCGACGACTACGGCCCCGTAGTTGTCCTCGAGACTGCGATGCACGATGCTGCGTCCCCTGCGCCGTCCGAGTCTCCCGCCTCTCGTCTCCACCTCTTTGCTGGTTTTCCAGTCCTGGTCTTCTTCCGGTCCCTGGCGAAACGTGACAAAGAGAATAAAATATCGCGATTCTACGTGGAAATTGAGCGCGACGAATACCTCATCCCCGGTGTAGAAACTGTAAGGAGAGTAGAGCTCGCTTTCGGTTTCACTCCCGCAGTAGGGCAGCGACGTGGATCTAGTGAAGGGTTGTTGGCTGTATTTGAAGTCGCTGCCAGGATCTAGAACGCTGCTGTCAGATTTTCTCTTGCTCGTACCGTTGTTGGCTTGATAAATCCCCTCGCGACCAGCTGCCGCGGTTCCGTGTCGAAGGTCCAAGGACGAGTCGCACTCGGGCGAACTCGACAGACGTTCATAGGCGTGGTGGTCGTTCGACATATTCTGCAATGAGCACGCGAAACGAATGTAGAATAACTCAAAGACGGTCATCGAGTTAACCATACCGGTGAGTCTGTTGTCGGAGAACGAGGACCCAAAGACACGGGTTCGTAGTCGTGGTGGTCGCGAGCGAGGCCCGTGGTTCGTTTCTTGACCGGGGGCTGGCAGACCGCCTGGTCCCTCATACTCGCCGTCCGCTGCGGCTTCGAGGGTGCGAGGGAGCTTCGTACTTCACCTGGAACATCCTCCGCTGCTGCAGGGCCGCCCGCCATGATCAAGCGCCAGGGTTAGTACCACAAGACACAATGCAGAACACAGCCTATTTTTTGTTTTTGTTTTAAGCTACAGCGCATACAGCAAACTCTGCGCGGTGACGTACGTGCGATAATTAATTAATCAATCAAATAATTGTTCTTCGTTAACGGACTGACAGGGTTACCGTTGCTTCACGTCACATTGCTCTTTCACACATGGGTGCACGATCTTTTGAACCGTACGATTTTTTGCTCTGTCCGTGAATCTGTATGACTTCGGATTTTCACACCGTTGTGACTTTGGAATTAGGTTCAACTGGGTAACGTCTTTATATGTCTGTGGGTGTAAATTGTCAAGTGAAGAAAAAACGTTACATCCGTAGGCGCGACTAACGGGGTCGATTTCTCTTCCCGGCTCCCGGCTATTTGTGATTTGAGCGAGAATGTAATATTCCACACTTGAACTATGTCATTCTTTCTTCTTTTTTTTTAATGATCGGTAAACAGGGCAAAAATAATCGACTGTTCAAAGATGTCGAATAAGTCTTTTCGAAGCATGCGGCGTTAGTTGCTCCCTGCAGCGTTGGGGTTAGTTGGAAAACTGCTGCACAGTCTTCCCGCACAACGATAACACCAAAGAGAGGAGAGATTGAATTTAACGAAAGTTTAAAAATTGTAAATTTCATTCATATGTATCCGTTCAGTGTTTTCGTTGCGGCTTTCGATTACGCGCTATATGAATAAAAGTAATTACGTACTTGTTGTAACGGGATTCTCATGACTGGGTTAAATGTTGGTTGTATTACAATGGCGCGAATCATTCGTAAACACACAGGTGTGAGTAGAATTTGGATGCAAAAGTTGTATTTTTGATCCTTGGATGCAACGGGCAGATGCAATATCGATAAATACCATAATGCAATAATAGACACAGAAAAGTAGGACAAACACAAACGACAAAAGTGACGTATACGACGAAAAGTGTACTAATAGAAAACAATGATATTCTCTTTCAAGCAAAATCGTTTATTTCAAAACATTTATAGAAATTTTCTATGATTACATGTGTATTAAGTATTATTTACATCGAGTTATATTATTTTTTTTCACTTCTCTTTATCCAAGTGTATACAAGTATCTAAAATTGCATAACCCTTTCTTTCTCTTTTCTAAAATGCAAACGGTGCGGTGCAGCGTTTCATACAACAGCCATTCCTCGCAAGACAGTAATAATCGTTCTCTAACACTTTCAAGCTACCTTATAATAGTTAGGCTATGCGTAAGAAGAAGAAGAAAAAGATTCTACGAGCAATCATTTAAAGTCAATCGATTTGTTTCAATGCGTCAAAGACCAAAACTACAAGTATAGTACACTGTAAAAAAAAAATTGGGTAAATTTACCCGTCTGGGTAGTGCAACGCCCTATTGCTCAATCGGGGTAGAGAAATATGCCTACCCATGGGTACAAAATTTTACATTTTTTTGGGTAGATGAATTTACGCGGTACATGGATGGGTAAATACAAATTGATAGGTATGTCAATTTCACAACCCATATGGTTAAAGTATAAAGTATAGGTCGATTGTAAAAAAAAAAAAAACTTCGCCAGCTCGGGACGCGAACCTAGGTCCCCAGCTTTGCTCGCTGATGTGCTACCGACTGCGCCATTGAATCACTGCATATGGTAGACTGCTAGAAAGTTTATGAGTACACAAAATTTTACCCACCGTGGGTACATGAATTTATTACTCTGGTTGCGTAAAGACAAAAAGTATACCCAATTCAGACAAAATTTACTGTTGAGCACCCTAAGTTTGGCGAATGCATTTCCCTGCTTGTAAAATTACCCACCTCTTGGGTAGACAATTAGGTGGGAAAGTCTCTTGGGTAGAGAAAATTGATTTACCGTGACATGAAGTAAATTTGTCTACCCATGTGGTCGTTAAATTTACTCTTATTTTTTACAGTGTATATCGATCATGGCAACCGCTTTTTCTAATCCCTAACAATAAGAAGGTAAATCAGAATTAAAGAAGTAATGAGATAATAGTAATAAATACAACAGGTCATTTATCGACCGACTATTCTCTCTAGTCCGCGATTTCTCTCTTACAATGATTTCTCATCGAGTTATGTTAGTCGATCGGATGTCTGTTAGGCTTAAACATATATTTTTTTGTATGTATAATGCATGTAGGTTATACCCTATGATTATGATTGAGAGCGCAGTCGAGCCCGATAAAAAATATTCCCGTTCACTTAAATACTACGTTTATCTTTCTATACTAATGTAAATTAGATTTAATAATTATATCGAAAGAATAAAACGTGCCGCGAGGCACAATGATCACAATGACTGTGTGCATTTATACACGATCGGAAAATGACACAGTTTCGTCACACTGATGGAAACCCAAAAGTCGTCCGCTACAGGATCAAATATATGTAGTATACAGGGTGAATTTCCAACGACCAAACACTAAAGTTTGATGAAATCGAGCCTTTACGATCAGTCAGATTAGTTGCACCTCAAAGCTTGTTTCTCGATTTCAGCCAATTTTAGACTGTTTAGTCGTCTCAGGAAAGTTCGCCCTGTGTGTGGTGATTATTATTATCAAAACAATAGTTATCTCTATATCCTACTACTCGTTTCTATTCTCGTCTATATTTATGTATAGGTCGCAAGCTTCAGCATGCATCACGTGTGAGTATGGCTGTGTTACATCCGTATTATCATAACGTATTGAAATATTATACAATTAATCATTAGTTACACTGTATAGGCCTGAACTTACCCAAGTTGGCGTAGATCAAGTCAGGGGCACTCGGGTTCGACGGGTGCCACGATTTTG
Source organism: Euura saliciscinereae (assembly GCA_018420115.1). Taxonomy (NCBI): domain Eukaryota; kingdom Metazoa; phylum Arthropoda; class Insecta; order Hymenoptera; family Tenthredinidae; genus Euura; species Euura saliciscinereae. Next base: position 5,011 of record JAFFZH010011895.1, read on the forward strand.
ACGGTGATTTTATCTCAGTTCTGGGTGGCGGTGGTCTCGCTGGTTTGTTTGCCGGGTCCAAACGGGCCCAGTCGTCTAGTGACTGATTTCGAGGAGGTGGCGGTGGCTTGCCTGGCCTCGCTGCAACCAAACAAACATAACAATCTCAACATTCCGAAGATACGTTCTAAAACCACTATGCGTGTCAAAATCGAACTCCGCGCACTCACCAAAGGGATGATGAGTCGGGGTGGTCGTCGGCGACGAGGGATTCTGTTCCGTGTCCCCGTTCTTAGCGTCCTCGTCGAGTCTGGCGACCCTCTCCCTGCTCACAACCTCGACAGCGGCTCCGTCCAGTTCCAAGGGATGAATTATTTCGAGTCTTGGTTTAGCGCCGGGCTGTGGGGACGTCGGGAGGTCGTCGAATCTCCCGATTCCGACGGGCCCGTCGATCTGATCCTTCTTCGAGCCCATCCTGAGGAACTTTTTCAGCGAAAATCTGGACCTCGCCTTCTTCTTGTCCTCCATTTTGCTGTCTGCGTTCGCGAGGCTGTCCTGAGACAGCGAGATCATTCTGCGCGGGGCTGGTTCAGGCGCGGAAGTCACCGGCGTCTCGACGTCCTCTGATCCCTCGGCCTCGGCATCTTTCCTGAACTTTGGACTGCAGGACGAGGCTCTTTCCCGTTTCTCCTTTTCCCTTACCACCGGCGAATCGGATTTCACGTTCACCGCGCCTGGGTTACGGGCGAAAAGCGAACCACCAGCCTCGTCGATGATACCCGAGTATGTTGGAGGCGGAGGTTTCGGCGCCATTCTTCTCTTGTTCGGCGATCTGACCAGCTCGGATTCCGCGTCCGTGAGAATCTGGGGCTCCTCCTCGTCCCGGTCTTCTTCTTCTTTGCCGATGAACCTTTGAGAGGCCGGAACCTCGTCTTCTTCTCTTCGCGAATTTCTGACCGACGGTACGTTCCTCGAGTTCGGTGGCTTTGGAGGAAGCGAGATGTTCGGTTTCTGAGGAACTGCCGGCTTCAATTTCTTGTCCACGTTGTGTAAGAACGAATTTCTCGGCTCGGACGTGGATGTCCTCGTCTCGAGGGGCGGCGGGCTTCTCGGAAGAGCCGGAGGTTCGACCATCTCTTCGTCCGCTTTTCCGTCCGGTTCGCCGGCCAGTTCACGGCTGACTTGGGGACTGAAGGAGCCCGGGGAATCATTTTTGATCGACTGATCGATGCCATCTTCGGCCGACTGAACCGCCATCTTGTTTACGTCTTTTCCTCTGGTTGCGCTCCACGTTTTTTCACGGTTCTCCACCGCTTCGGACTTGTCGTCGTCATTATCTCGCGTCGAGGGACTCGTGCGAGCGATGTACTCGTTCTTCGTATTCAGGGTCTGCTTGTAGTTGCCCTGCAGGCTCAAGACTTTCGGCTTCTCGACGTCCTTCTGCTTCTTGACGGCCGGGGTCCTCGTGATCCCGATTTTCCGCTCGATCCCCGGTTTGGCGAAAGCCTTCGTCGTGTCGCCGGACTTCTGGTAGCCCTCCGTGACCACTCTGCTGGTCGATGTCTCGATCGTTAGCGAGTCGCTCTTCTGTATCACGGATATGAGATTGCTGGAGGTGATCAGAGGCATGTCAACGATCTTCTCGAGCGCCGATATCTGATCGTCGTGGGACACAGCCTCCTTCTCGTTTCTGTCCCGGAGGATTTTGTCCTCGGCTATGTTGTTGATCGACTTCAAGGTGCAGACGTCGGAGGACTTGGATTCGGGCACCGCGACTTCGGACTTGTTGTTACCGTGGCTCAAAGACAAGTTCGAAAACGTCGTCTTCTTCTCGGTCGGACGTTTAGCCGACGGCACGTTCGTGTCGGCGCCGAAAGGCGTGACTGATACCAGCAGGGTCTTCTTCTTGCCGTCGGAATCCTTGCGCGGTTTACCGAGCATCAACGACGCGAACGATTTCTTCGAGTCCGTTACCGAATTCGACGAGAGATTCGCGGTGACTGTGTTGAAGCTCGTGTTCGCTCGAGTCAGATTGCAGAGGGCTCGTTCCTCCTCGCCGTCCGGGAGATCGTCATCGGGATTTAGCGACTGTTCGCTCAACTCGAACTCTTCGGAATCGGAAAAATCATCACCCCCGTAGCCTATGACCTCGGACAACGTGTCGGGAAACGCGACCTTCTTCTTCCCCTTGGAAGACGTCTTTCCCCTGAGGATGCCCTGCGGTGGAGATGAAAGAGTTTTTAATTATTGCTGTCGATGTTTAACGGAGTCAATGTTTGTATCTACTACGATTCTTACCGGCGTCTTTGTCTCGACAGTCTTCATCTTCATCGTCACTAGCGTCCCCCTCTCAGAGTGTTCCTCTCTAGGTTTAAAGCAGTTTGAGCAGAGCTCCTTCTTCCAGGCATTTTGCACAAAGTGATTACACTGCGACGACATCCTATCGCGCGATTATCCTCAACGGCATCTGATTCGTGCTTCAGCTGTCCATTATTCTGAAACATAGGGAATTACCACAATTTCATTAGCTTGAAAATGATGCAAGAAGTTGAGGGTAATAATTGACCACGTGAGCTTCCATTAAATCGTAATGTTTGGTAGTCCTCCGTTGATCGAGGGCAAATTCATTATTGCAGAGGTAAGGTCGCGTGAATGACGGACAATCACGGCTACTGTATAATCATTTTACGCTTGGGTAGGTATACCTAGTTCAAAATTTTGTATTCACGATATTATTTTAATCGCTCAAATTTTTGGTCTGAATTGTGAATATTAACCATTTGTTCTCCTATCTCAAAACCTAGTGTAAGGATTTGAATCAATGAAGATTTGAAGACATTGAGGGCAATTTCTTTTAACCAAGTATAGCTTAAAATCCCCTAAATGCGGTTATTCTCAAAGTTAGATTGCACTCGATTCTCATAGTCTGTTTTGCTTTCTTGGATATCCTCGCCATAATCGTATTCATAGCATCGGTGGTTCAGTGGTAGAATGCTCGCCTGCCACGCGGGCGGCCCGGGTTCGATTCCCGGCCGATGCAAGTTTTTTTTTTTTTTTTTTTGTTTATATATTCTCAAATCATCATCTCTAATCCCAATCAATCAACGATCCATTCATATTCCCATTAGCATCTAATCCATATTCAAAATTCGTTTGACACACGACATACGTATAATCGCGAGATACGCGGACTAGAAACGGAGATCCGATGGACATGGAGGGGATAGTATGTATTCCGCCTGGAGGCTCTCTCGTAAATAATTGGGTGCTCCGCGATAGAGGGTTATCAACCTCGTGCGACCGAGTGGCGATCATCAGAATTCGTCCAACGTCCTCACTTCTCCTCGCGCAGTATTTATGCGCTAAATTTTTTTTCACCGCCAAATAAATAATTCGTATCAACCTGCAGGTCTGCAGATTTACATACAGAATGATAAGAACAATAAAGAAAGAACAATGAGAAAAAATACTTGTGTTCGAATCTTCCAAAACACAAATGTAGGTAAAGTAGATTGAAACCGATTCCTTCTTCGAGATTCAATGGGCAGGGGGCTCATGACGTCACGGCGAAAGAATGTGACGCGTGGAGTAGTATGTGCACATGTGGTACAAAGGCAAGAATGAGAAACGTTTAAATGCGAAAAGAGAAAAACTGATTTTGTCCGTGTCTTATGTATATCCCATATCCCATATAGAGCACGAATCGGTACACCGCGCGTTTCTTTCAAATGTTTTGTTTTCTGTCTGCGGTACCTTATTGCCTACAACGTCTCAATGCCACGGTCCCGGTCGGCTAGCCAAAGACGTCAATCACTCTGTCCTTATTCCGCCAATGCTGAATGAATGACTAAAAATTTCACGGCCTTCGTGCTGCACAGACGACAGACCGTATGTATGCAGACAATCTACAGATCGTAGTTGTGTGCAAACTGTGTCCAAGTTGTTTGTTACCGCTTCGTTTCTCTTTCTATTTCCTTATAACTTTTATGCAATCTGCGAGACAATGGATTTTTTCGTTGTCATATCAAATTTAAGTGTATGGGCTGATGTACTTATCTGACGTTATTCACGGCACCTCCCGAAAACAAACAAAATTTTTATTCATTTATCACCTAGTGACGTATACGGCATGTCCAGATTAGGTACCAGAGTCTTTTTTTTTGTCGATTTTATTCTATTTTTATGACACAACTCGAGTTTTGGTTAATTGCAGAGCACTTAGCGCAGCTATTTCATATCAATTAGCTTCGTACCTGTCGCGTCATGTGTGTAAAAACGAATCAGCTGCAAGATTCACGGTGTTCAAATGAAAAAGGAATGTGAAACATGCGGGTGAACTCGAGCAAGGATTTTCAATTATTTCTTTATCTCAAACAGACGATCCGGTTCACACGATTCGAGGGAATGCCAGCCACACCTGCCTGTGAAAACTGCACAGGCATCCTGACTCGATTATTTCACACCAAAACTTCAAGAGAATGTGAATTCTCGAGTGTAAACTTGTACTTTAGGATTGTAAAACAATTATTCGCACCCAACGAGCCGTTGAAAATTGGATCGCGGGAAGATCAGCTCGAGAGAAGATATCCTCTGATGTTGAGATAGAGAGAATTGAAACGAGTTTGGGGCTGGTAGAGGATCCGTTTAATTAGTCGTCCGTTAAACATACACATAATTTAGAAAACTCGCGCAAATAGGCCTGAGGGCGATTACATCATCGCTATATTACACATCTCGCGCGTGGCTACAGATGGCTACTCCTGCCGCAGAGATGTGTAGAGTAGAAGCCCCGCTGACCGAGTCGCGAATAAACTAATTACACTCATCAAGCTGCAGCATATCGCTCTTGATACAATTCAGCGCGGTGTCGCGCTGCGTATTAATTTACGCTGCAACGGAAATAGTGCGTTGGTATATCACATGCTGGAGGGTAATTGTAATGTTTTCCGGTAAATAATTAAAACGTCACCCAGTTATTTACACTCCATCGTGCCATCGGAGATAAAGTTTACAACCTCAAGCGAGGAGGAAGACTAATCTGTAAGCCATTCGGTAAAAAAGCCTGTCATTAAAATTGAGTCAAATGTCGCTTGGATGTCACTCGTGATTCATTTAATGGCGTATGAATCGGGGGAAGATAAAGAAACTAGTAGATTATACCCAGCGCTGTATTGTTCCTTGTTCGCGAATGACACAATTCCCGAATTTATTATTTCGCGATCGTGTGACTCGGTGGACACGGAGCCTTCACCTTTGCGTGGGTGCAATCCACGTGACTTTCTTGCGACGTGATTCAGCGGTAATTGCACCAAGTTCACCTGCAATTAGACCCGAGTCAGCAGGGTTTCAAATACACGTAGCTATGTAAAGAGCATTCGCGTCGCAATGCGATGTAAGCGTCTGGAGAATTTCTATGCGAAGCGGTATAATTTCAAACTTTGATACAATCGTTTGACAAGACGAGCAAAAGAAGCGACTTTTGCGATACGCGATGGATTAAGGAGAACAAAGAAAATGTCTGCTAAATTCTGAACGAGGCTCAAATGTCCGTACATACTGACCCAAATTCAAGGAGCGGAAAACAATCGTGGAGACTCCGCGCAAGTGTCTTCTGAAATACTTTTAACCCCCGCGAGGGTAGTAATAACATTGTTATTACAAAAATATTCCAGGTTTATCGCCCCTCCTCGACGATCTCGTGCAATGATTTTTCATACGCCGTCGTAGGCAAATTACGCAATTATGTCTACATAATTACAGAACAATAAAACCGTTGTGAAATCCGTTTATCGCATCTCTCCGAGTACAGGGTCAAAGATTTTCATCGTTTTTTCTAGTACCTCTGAATCCTATCCACCGTGTCATCAAAATGTTAATTATATAAAAATGCACATCAATTTATTCGTCCTCGACGCCGCACTACGTTGAATGTTGATCGTGGGGCACCTGGACAACCGTTACTGTAACGTCTCCACTGGCAAGAAGACGAGGCACCTGCACCACGGTGCTTCTTCCTTTGCGACTCGCCGTCATCGCCTGATTGAACGTTTTGGCATACTTTCCTCGAAACAACAAATAGAAGCTCTACGAGGTGCTGAATCTCTTTACACAGCGCATACATTACCCACATGTAAATCAATCTTGAAATAACGTCAAACGACAAGTATTGAAGATATATTGCGAAATTATTCGAGACTCGCATCATCGATATGCAGAATTATTAATTACACGTTGGCGATTTATCAGAAGCAACTGATTCCCGACACGTAGTACCTACGGCGTTTGATTGCAATAAGCGCCTGTGTCGAACCGAGCGGAAATGCCTTTGAATTATTCACGTTACCATTACGAGTTGACGCGAGTCGGTGCATTAATTTCCGTTTCCGTTGCGCATTTCCACACGTAGCTCATTGTCGTAAATGTGCAATCAACAAAAAGTTTATGAAAAGCCAACAAGAGGTTTTACAGTCCAACAGCGATCGAGCGCGGTAAAAAGTTGAACCTTGAAACTAAATTTATTACAGGGTCAACCATCGATGGAAATCATTGAATTTAATAACGCAATATTTGAGCTCGAACGATTGACGCAACTTTGCTAATTGAGTTAGGCCGGCGCTGGTCCCATTCGCTGTACATCAACTACACGTTCGTTGTACGAATGAGATAAAAAGAGGCCAGGACACATGTAGCCTGTGTTTGAATAACGTCGGATAATTATCGTTCATTGACACGATCGCAGGACAAAAACACCCATTTCTCTGTATTGAATGGACGCCTCCGATCCAAGTACGTAAAACTATACCAGACGACAATTACATTTCATTGTGCACAATATTTCCAATCAGCTAGATCCGAGTTTGAACGCAGATCATTGTGTATCGTGTTTCCATTAAAACTGCGGCGTGCAGAAATAACGCGAAATGCGATTCTGACGTCAATCGATCTTTATTTTTATTATTCCTCGATATAATTATTCAGCAATTAATTTTTGATAGCAAACTTTCGTACAGTAAACAGGATCGAATGTTTCAGTTCTCGTAAGTGGTTCCCAAAGTCTCGTCGATCCTCGACTTCCATCTCCGTCATAAGAATTCAGAGGCGCGCCCAAGGGCAACCGTGGAGGCATTCTTCCGAACAAAGACCTCTCCCGCTCTCTTTCTACCTCTGCCTCTATCTTTCATTCCCTTCTTTTATAGTTTTAGTTCTTTTTTCGTTCATCTCCTCTCTCCTGTATGAACACAGAGCTGCCCAAAGTTGGTACCTTCCACACTCTAATATCGAGACCGATTCGGAGGTGGGGGAGGGGTTGAACAGAAACGGGGAACGACGATGAAGGTATAAAAAAAGGTACATCGTCTATAATATAGGTATATGTTGGGAAACCGGGAAACCAGTCTCTCTGCCCTGCAGAAGGGGGCGGAAGGAGGATCTCGCCGGTTCGCTCTACCGGTCCTAAAGGAGGTCGCGCGAGAGACAACCGGCTTCGTAAAACCTGAACCCAACTGCGGCAGCAACGAACCGGATAAACATTGTGATATGCGAGAGCGTTCGATGCTCTACACCCTACCCGCGGTGTGGAGTAAACACACCTCAAAACTGACTCGTCAATGTTAGAAGAAACAATGCCACATGATCACCTGCAGGGTTCAGGTCGCGAGACGAGTACGAAATATTCGAGGCTGCGATGACGAAAACTGGAAGTGGAATAGCTCATGGCGGCGTTGTAAAGCGGACTTTCTAACTCGGCGCTGCCTGCAGCGGTGTACTGTTACAGGAGAGCTTTGGCGAATAGATAAATTGTGTTTCCTGGTCTCTCGTGCCTCGGGTGTACCCTGAATAATCCCATTATTTTGCCTGTTGAACTCCATAGACAGAAAATAAGATGTTCGAGATCCCTCGACATCGAGGGACTGTCCGGCGTCCGGCGAGCGATACTCGCAAAGCTGCGGGAGCTTTTTGCAAGGCACATCCTGCACTTTATGTATGTGAGTATGTGGCCGTTGAATTGGATAAACGGTGGTTGTCGCAGATGACACGTCATTGACCATCGTTGACCGATCGCAACAAAATCGACGTCGTCGCAACGGTTTCGATCGCGCGGTTACGTAATAACAATTGCCCACGGACCGGATAACGCTCGCGCATAAAACCGGTTCCAAAAAATGTCCTTGCTCCACGCTGCTGTACGAACCCAACACACATACAGGTAATAAGTGAAGCACACAACAATGTGTAAGCCCCGCATGTTTCACTTTGAAATCGACAAACTTCGTACAATACTCGATACGGGGTGTATATACGAAACGAGTTTCCCAACCAGCCACAATACTTTTGTTTTTGTCATCAACGTTATTATTGTTATTGTGATTATTGTCGACAATCATATATCCCGTAATGTTCGGTTATATTCTCGATAGCGTGTATACCTATAATTATTGCGTATACGAATAACACGATCGTCAAACTTTCCCTGATTAATGAACCCACAAATGTGGGTATTTAAAAATCAATAGTTTCACAGCGAAATTATTCACATCTATATACGTATGCAGCTGTACAAAAAAAAGTCGAGTTTGACGACCCTCTGCTGTGTATGAAGCATAATCTGCGCGTGCGATCATAAAAATTGCGCAATTTTCTTTTAAATGTTTACAATACATATTCGTCAAAAACCTAGTAGAAACGTTTGTGGCACAACGATTATCCTATACAATAATGAAAATTGACAAACTTGTATCTGACATAGTGTGGTACGTAAAAAGTCTGAACCGGAGATAAGCTCGTGCTGTCAAGTGAGGAAATAGTCGGTCAAGGTTCGACAATTGTTTTTTCTGTTTCTTTTCTTTTCCTTCTCCAGCACGAGGTATGTATCGGATTCTTGGAGCGTGGATGAAGACACGTTCGTGTTACACCGATTCCCGACTGCGTACCTGTGTATCGGTTCATCGTTGCTTGTGTATAAAATGTCAGTTGTTGCACCCACCAAATGAATAGAATCGACGAGTTATGCATGCTGTTGCATTGTCATGCGTGTCATGCACTTTCTCTCTAGTGCCAACTTTAGAGTTTTTCAACACAGAGACACGCCGCTATTGTTATTTAATACCACATCGTTAGTCAACGGTACAGCGTATCGCAGACGTAGGTACAGAAATTGAAATAAAATTCGCACAATTGCATTTGTCGAATCGACAATTATACTTCAACGTTAGATTTAGGGGATTTCTCGTTTTTTTTTTGTTTTTCTACGGATCGTTGTAAAAGGGGATAATTTCTCTTACCGTTTAACGTTATGGACGTGGTAATTACAGTCAATATTGGCATAAATCAATCGGTCGATTACCTCTTCTGATTCTCCCACTCTTTCACTCTCAGCTGATTTTGCATGAGAAAAAAGAGACGTTGCCGCTGTCAAGCACTTTCTACTCGTGGACATAACCCCGGCAACACGAATAATCGTAACTAATTTTAAACAGACTATTTTGATTGCCATCCGAATAACCGAATTCACCTCATTTCGTACGTGTCAGACGTGAAAGGATAAAAAAAAAACTAGAGCAACGAGTTGCGATCCTCTTGTATCTATGTTTGTGTAATAGAGCAGATAATTACTATGCTGCACCGGCGGGATAATAAATTGATACAGTAAAAAGAAAAGAGCACAAAAACACGAAGTACACGGGTTATTGACAATAATGAACCACATATTGCAGTTAAAAAACTTTGTTCGTCAGACACGTCGCGGTGAATCACCGAGGAAGAATTCATTCAACGACATTATTTTTTGCTTTGGCTATAATCGACGAAGAATAAACAAAATCTCTGATCTACTCGAGTTTCATCTTACCTGCACTCTACTCGTCTTTCATTCTTCTTTTCTTTTCGACCCCGATACCCCCTCGATCTCGTAATAATGATGACGACCTCAGGCCCATAGACGGTAAGCCAGCGATCAATGGCGTAACGCGAATGCCATCATCATCATCATCAACAAGAAAGCATGAAGAGACGTTGCAGTTTTCAGCTCAGGCTATTTATACGAATAACAAAGTAATTCCGCAAAGTCGTTAAAAATATTGATATTCCATCTGAACTTTGCTTATTAGTTGTTTTTTCCCGCAAACTTTTACTGGTTTCTAGAAAAAGTCAATTTCCTGCATTTTCACCGCAACTCCGTGACAGTTTTTTTTTTATTTTCTGGTTCACTCTAAATCGAGGTTACGCCACTGTAGTTGGATACTTTTATGTAGACAACTCTAGACTTGCTCTCTTGGAGGTACCGAATCGCGGTCTTTAGAAAGCAGCTCGTGTATATACATATGCCTATATGCATGCTCTACCTCTACACGCCGATGTATCCGCCCGCGTGAAAGATTCTCACTTCCGCCGCTACTGGTTTCCCATCGGAGATGTTCATTGTCAGGATCACACTGGGTGAATGTAATTAAAAAATTCTTTCACCGATATACAAGGAATATTACAATTTCCTGTTATTACTACACAGTCTAGTCTAGAACTAGGTTATCTCGAGTCGTCATTTGTGTCACGGTGATATTGAAAAAAATATATAGACCTGATTATAGTTTATCAGTGCCAATTTATGTGCTTCAATGTCGAGTCAGACTTACACGACACGGCTAATTATATCTTAGAATCGTAGAAATTCGAATCTCTGGAGGTAAAACGTGTGGAGTTCAATCGGCTTTAAAAAGGTCATCCAGGTGGGCAGAGCCGACACCTCCAGGCTTGGAGCGCGGTGTTATCGCACCATAGCCTTTTCGGTATGTACTTGACTGAACATAAACTTTGATTCTGGAAAGATTTCGCCTACGAGAGGACCGATGACGTGGAGCTATTTCTGTAGCCCATATTCATTTTTGTACAATCTGCAGTCTCAAGCAGATGTCAATTTCTCAGTGCCAATAATAATGGACGATGATAAATGAATTTCCTCGTTTCTTTTTTCTTCAACAAAGGTGAGAATGTATAGACAACTCGTTTGAAAGTTTAGAAAAATTGCGGACAGTCATCGAGTCTCGATAAATCTGAGTTCGACTTCTTCTCTCTTCTTTCTTTTCGTCCCGTTGCAGGGAATATGCGAGTTCAAGGATTGCGAAATGTCCATACATTGGTAGAAAGTATCCACGAATCTTTTGTCGACGCCATATCACTTTATCGTGTACATGATATACCTCGTGTAAACACACGCAAGGCGGTATTCGTCGTACAATCGATGACACACACGTCCGTTCGTTGTATCAATTTTTTTTCTCGCATTACAGCAATTGCCATCATTATTTTCCCTCTCTGAGTGTGATAATCAATTTCCATCACAAAGGCGATCATTGTGATGTTCAATGAACCTGACGACAACGTCCGGTTCTATGTTCCACAGTCGTACCGATGTTCTCTTGTTTCATCTTAAATAGGGTGCATCGCACGTTTACACCGTAGGAGACTCGACACTTTTCAACGGCAAGTTGAAGCGGAATCGATGATTCGTATTGCGGACCTTGGTAATTGAAACGATATCGAGAACCGTTACCACCGGTCAGCACCGTAATTAAACGCTAAACTCGTCGCAAACAGACGTCGGAAAAATGTTTGATTCAAGATTGTCGTACCATCAGACTTTTCTATAGTCTCTCTCTACGCACGTTGACCCTGAATTAACAATACATATTATATCTCACGCATAATCGGGTGGATGAGAAAGTTTTTTTCCTTCACACAAAATTGAATGAGCGCAAGTTAATAAAGCGTCGGAAGATTCTCACCGGTAATAAACTTGACATGTGTACACCGCAGTGTGTGTAAAATAAAAATAGGTCCCTAGATAAACACACACCGGGCGATTTCTAATTAATCGCAAAAGGCAAAGCGACAGCGCCTTGTCCTCGATATTTGCAATGACGGCAGGAGTTGACTTGGCTTGGCATAAGCACTATTTGGTACATACCACCGTGTGATGGTGTTATATCCGTCCTATAGCGTTTTTATTTACACGCGCGGTCGCAAATACGTAATACATACGGTTTCTAATTCCTCATTTGTTGTGTATATGGAAGGCACAGAAAACTATCGCGACAACCACATCACACATCACACCTGTGCAGTTTTTCAGACACGTGGAAGGAGAAAACTCCCTGCTTCATTTTGCCCGCACGCGAAACTGACCTCCTTTTTTCCATTATTTTTTCTTCCTATTTCTAATTTTTTTTTTCTGTCATTTACACTTTTATCCCCCGCGACCTCGTCTTGTGCTCTGTTTATGGACGAGACTAACTCGTTTGGTCAACTAGTTCATACCCGTGTCAACGAGACATGTTCAATTCCATGATCCTGCCGCGATGGACTGCGGAGATAATATACATATATGTATACATCGAAACTCGTTATTTTCTAGTCTACGGAAGAAAGTAGTACACTTTGATCATCGGGAATTGGAGCTGTCAACCCAACTTTTCGCGTTATTTTGGAATTCAACCAGCATATCGTCTGTCATGCTTCATTCGACGCCTGATTTAATGCCCATTCTCCAAAGACCAATCGAGCATGTATGAAAGAAACAAAAGGACGTTTTGTTCCACTGTATAGTTGTTGCGAAAACAGTCCAGGGAAATGGCGATGTTTATTCATGCACACGTACTCGATCCTGGCGGATATCCATTTATATGTGTCAGCTGCTTCAAACTTTGCGTTATCCAAACTCCGAGGCCTACTTTACGCGTCTCGATACGCGACGAGTCCGGCCTGACGCGATGAAAGAGGCTCTTATGGTCTGATCACTATAAACTTGAATCACACAAGTCTCGTTCCAGTTCGTACAGACATTAGAAATTCCTCGTTTGATGAACGAATCTTCATCAGCGTTCGTTGCATACAATTAAATACCGTTGGCGGCGTCGAGCTGTAGAAGCAAGGAAATGACGAAAGAATGCAACGAGCGAGAGATACCATACTTCTACTTCTTCCGCGCACCAAGATCACGTACGGGGCAAAGTTCCGCTACATACCTTCACGTTCATCGGGTGTCGCACCGTGTACTTGCAAACGAAATTCCCCAGGTGTCGGTTGTGAGCCTGCACTACAGTACCGTTCGCTAAATGTCGAGCCTGCATCGCCGCTCGAAAATTAGGAAAGAAGAAACTACATCGCAGTCCAACGGTGTCTTCATTTTTGGCCAATCTTATTATTCATACGACAAAAATGTGACCAGCGGTCAAGTCTTTGCCTTCCTCGTGCCGATACTTTTGCCGCTGCAACAGGATCGTATACATAACTGTTGTCGGTCGCTCTGCTGCATTCCTGTACATCGTGAGCTACCAACTTCACTGATAAATATAGCGTGTAGGATTGTACGCTCCGAGATATCCCAATGGTAAAAATACGAATACAACGCCTTAATTTGTAAAGGAATAAAATATCGTTGTTTATGTAACGACGGGGATTAAGATCGACGACAAATGGCCAATCAATTACCGTTCGTGTGAAAGCGCTGAACTCTCAAAGTATACGACTTGACGAAACTCGAGAGGATATCGTAACTTTGGATTATGGCGCGGACGTACCTATATTGTCGATATATATTATGCATCTAGTACCACGCACTTTATACAGAGCACCACTAACGCAGTAGATGTATGCTCATGATAATTTACACACTCGACTCTAATCTCAGGGAAAACCGCTTTCACTTTATTTCTCACGCCTTGACGTCTATTCTCGCGGGCGGTTAATTTATCATCAGAAAAGACGAAGAGTGGCGGATGCAGCTCGTTTGATTGTTCCGGTATAGGGTCTACCTCTGATTCCTGAACAAAAATTATATCATCGACAAATGAAACACCAAAACGTGCGGCGCTGAAGACACTCATCTGCTCCAGATTTGTATAATACACAGCTCGATTATGGATCGCGTATGATAGCAGTACGAGAGAAGAGAGGCGAAAAAGCGATGCTGCCGAGATCGATAATTGCACATTTCCGTTTCCCGTAGCCGCGTAGCGTGCGTATTCATGTGGGCCCAGGGCTACGTGGGTAATTACAGTGTAAATTCTGCGCAGCACTTTTTCAAACCTCAACGTACGGATGTCCTTTGAGACAAAACTGCGAATATTTCGAGGGGTGAAGCACTAGCAAAAATGTGTACACCATATTTTCCAGCAATTTTTGACATTTCAGGCCCTTCATACACCAGAATTCATTTGTGATTCGCCCCTCGGAATATATTTTTGGATTTTCAATCGAGCAGCCAATTCTATCGTGTTTATTATATCGTCTGCTGGTGGATCGTTTTGCCCATGACTATGTGCTGAGGCGGCGCACCTATATCATATTCAAGGTCTATTTCGTCATTAAATTTTTACCGGAACGCGACGCCGACTACGTGGTACAAGTTTTTTTTTTTCCTCCAGCCTCGAGTCTCTCTCTCTCTCTCTGTCCGCTAACGTTGTCTGGTAAATTTCAAGTACACTTGTAACACCCGTAACGCGGAGGCTGCGAGGCCGTATCTACACTAGCTCTGCGAATTTGGAACGCGCGAGGAACCCGAGAGCAAGAGGATTACAGTTAGCCGAGGAGCTCGCTCTTGCAGCGTAAAATTCTGAGAAACTCTGCTCACGTTTTATAATTGCGGTATGCGGGTACATATATCAGTTGCGTACACACGTACCGAGTATATCATGGATAGCTGTTCCGATAGTCGGGAGAAAAAGAAACCAAGGAGGAAAGGAACGAGGAAGGATGGCTTCAGCCTCCTCCAATTCCATCTTCTTGGTCCGTTCACTTTACACGATTGATCGACATCTACGAGAAACTGTAGCGTCGGTGTTACGGCGAATGATCAGAAAGTGCTCGACTATAAGCTCGATTTGATCAATTTCTGTCACTCACCATTCGCCGGGCTTGAAAAATGTGGGTTAGACTACTCGAGAATCGAATCGTGTTCGTTTATAATACTAACCTAGAGAAAAAATAATACTGCGGATGAAAGTCTGATGGACGACGTCCACTCTGCAAATGTCTGTGAAGAGATTCTTCACCTTCGTCCCCTTCGTCTAATTTTGGCGCCCGTGTCTTCTTCCTTTTCGGTTCGAATATCTATTCCTACGGTGGTTTATTTCTGTCCAGACTGAATTCCGGGACATTTCCGGTTCGCCGTGCGCCCCGCGGTAGCGCAAGTATGGTAAAATGAATCACCGAAAATTCTCAAGTCTAAATATAGTCTCTTTTTACAGGCCCTTGGGTATACTTTTCCTCTTTATCTCTCTCTCACTCCATCGTCTCGTCCCCAACTTAAATAATAAACTCGGTCATTGTCAGAAGAACTAAAGCCGTAATTACCCACCCCGCAGATCCTGCCTAATGTCTCTACGTTCGAAATGCCTGGAGGCTTACTTCCCTGCGGGTGTATTCTGCTCGAACCAATATCCACAACAACACACGTTCTCGGATATTCCCCCCGGTACGACACGGTGAACCGCGTGCAGCCCGTGTCGTAAATTTTTGACTTATTGTCAGCCCTCGGGCAGGGTTTAAGTAGAGAAGGCGCGCAGCAGATAAACTCACGAGGAATGTTCACTCTCGGAGCTGAGGTGGGTGGGGTATGGCAATGTATGTATGTACATACATACAATGCTTGTGCACGGGGTGTGTCGCCTTTTTGAGAATAACGACGAGCTCAAAGGCTGCTCTGTTTTTCCTGCTGTACAACGGAGAAGCTGTGTCTAACAATAAGTAAAATATATATACCGTCTGCAGAAAAGAGAAAACGGGATTACAGTAAGCTTCGTCCCGTTTTTTTTTTTTCAAATACTAGTTTTGTGATCAGACACCCGGTAGACCCGACCTTCTGCACGTTCATAGAAAGGCAAAGTCGTCGAGAACAAAGGGCTGGACGAGGGCTTTTCAAATTTTCTCGTCATATACAATTTGAGAAACATTCGAAAACAGCTCTGTTGTGTTTTTCCCAACTTCAGTGATTAGGCTCCTTTCCAGCTTGGAAATCGACGACCGCGTTCAATCGGAACTCGTATTTACATATCTATCTAACACGTGTGATACAAATCACGATTGAATCGGAATCGGAATCTTTCTGGTGTTTATTTTAAATTTCTTTTTCTCTCACATATTTAACGCGGTATATGAAAACGAGGGCCACGCTGGAGGTAATTCTTTCACCGGAAATCGCGACCCGCCCTGGAAATACACGCCAGTATGTATTAATTTAATCGTCCATATATAGTTCTCGGGTCAGGGAAGGAGATACGGAGAATTAGTTGAACAGGGAAAGTAAGTCGAGTATCGAGTAAATATGAATCATGAATTACTTATTATAAAGTAGCAAATCACAGCGCGTGTGTTCGATAATTACAGAGATGAAAATCATCCGCGTTGTGTTTCGTTTCCATAGACTATAGAGGTACTTTTCTATTTTTCATCATAAACTTCCTGCTTCCAACCACCCGGGAATCGAGGCCTCTCTTCCTGCCGCCGACCGACGTTGCCTTTTCACTTCTTAATTGGCAGATTGTTCGGATTAAATAATATTCCATAATAACAATACGCCATATACCGACACACGATAATTAACACACTACGTGTGTGCAAAAGTAGAAACTAGAAACGCATGTAATCTATGCCGTCCCCTATGTATGCAACAGTATCTTTAACGAGGAAAAGTGAACATCAAATTAATTACCAACACGTTTTCCGTTCTCTTCCGTTTCTCCCTCTCCCTGCCTCGTTCACGATCAGTTCTGTGCAGCTAGACAATGTGCAGTTGGCGTTTTTAGAAAAAAAGGAATAATAAATGAGAAGAAAACGCTTTGACAAGATGCGATACGCATGAAATATTGCATAATGTGACCGCTGATCGCCAGGCGTGGTGGATTTCAAAGGATTTCATTTTCCTTCTTTCCTTTTTCTCTCGCCGCACGGAAATGACGACCGCGTAAACGCCGGTATTTCACATCCAGTCCGATGTGTATACGTTTACGAAACAATAAAATATCCGCTTGAATAACGCTCGACATCCGCTTATACTTGCAACTTTAGAGTGAACTTGACACGTAAAATGATCCTAATGTTACTCTTTTAACCATATTAGCATTGAAGATGCTTCTATTTTCGGGGTAATAGCGAGGTGTAGGGGCTCAAATGTTAAAATTCAACAAAAATGCCGGCAATGCGTTACGAAAGTATAACAACAATGCGGATGAAAAATGTTTGCAAAAGACGAAAGATGGACAAAAGATTATGGATGGTCGATGTGTCAGATTACGACACATCCAAATGTATGGTTAATCTGTCAGATTGTTACCGATCATCGATCTGTCAGACTTAAAAATTTTCAAAACTTTATTTCAACCGAATTCGAATCAAAATGCGACCTAAACAAATGTATCAAAACAAAATGCACTAGGAACACCCAAAGTCTGTAGATTTATTATTTCAGGTAGAATGAAATGAAATGAAACCGCTACGCCAATGTCGGGCCAACATGCTCTCCCGCCTTTCGCGCGCACAAAAATCGCTCGGAAGGAATTGCTTTCTAGTTCCCAGGACCTCTGACTGCCCTCCGATGCCGCCTTGCGCAGTTTCACGTTGCAATTCTAATTAACTGCGATGCCACTTGCGAGGGTCAATTACAATAGGGGGACTGCCCGCGATTAATATCGGCGAGTATCCGATTTTGCAATTGCTGTTTATTAACGCAAGCGCGAGGTACATATTGCTCATCGGGGTCATCGCCGGATTAGGAACTTTGTTAGCGCATCTGTAGCTTTTTGCGTGTAGGTAAAGTGAGACTGCGACGCGGATGCGGGATGACAGAAAAGTGAGAGAGATTAAATTACTAAATCACCAACGACCCAAAAAAAAAAAAA
>JAFFZH010011901.1:0-13395 GCA_018420115.1 Euura saliciscinereae
ATAGCGATGATAGACCTCTTAAAGTTAATATTAAGGGCTTAAAATTTAATAAAATTTTTTTTTTCACATACTTATTAAAATCTGAAATAAATTTTTCAAAAAAAAAAAATAGTCAATTTTTTTGGCCCAGTCTAGTGGTTAACCCCTCGTCTAGACCTTAAACCGTGGAGATTCAGTGAAATCTCAACTTTTCATTTTCAGGGTGATCAGATACACTAAATTCATCTTTTTTTTTAAAACTAAAATAAAATTTTATTACAAAATAGAATTAACAGAACAAAATTAATTTGAACTGAAAATCGCGTTCTGATACGTGGATTCCAATGAGAGAATCTTGGGCATGGCTGTGGGGCCTGACGTAATTACTATACATTTGTTCCATCCAGGGTGGCGAGCGAGGTGGCGATCAGCGATCTATTATATACTTGTTTCATGAGAACCTGTTGATAATACGTTTTTAACGAGTTGTTTCGAGTGACATCAAAGTTGATACTTCTTTATATTACAGATGGCCCGTATCCCATCGAAGAACTCGGAAAATTCTCTGTGCACCCACTCGATCTTCACCACTCGAAGTAAACCAACAAAGTAATTGAAATAATGACAAAAATGAATCAAGTACAAAGTTCTGCAGTAGTCTCCTGCTTGTTGGGGTCAAAATGACGCGCATCACGCTAGATTCTGGGGCCGTAGGCGGCATTTTGTGCCCTCGTGGCACCGCGTGCTCTCCACAGGATATAGGGTGAGTGCACCAATGGTTGAACGGTCACCAATGGTTGAACGGTGTCACTGTTTTCTTGGAAAAATAAGGTGTTCGTGTTGTCTTTTGTTTCCACAAGTTGTTGTAGCGGAATCTATGTTTCACCGCGTGACAGCGCCATACGTGAGCGACGTTCATATCGGTGGTGAAATAGTGCAATAAATCGTTTTCGGGAGGCATGTGTGATTGAGCGCTCTGAAGTGTCAAGAATAGTAAGTATGGCCGCTTGTCCCTTACACGTTTAGGATATATTATAAGTTCAGGGTGTGTACAATAAGGCATGATTTCAATCTTTGTGAATCATAATATGTTCAAACTTTCGTTTTGTAGAATTATTACGATACATAACCTCGAAATACGCTTAAACTGACAGCGTTCAGTTAATGGTTCCCGGAATCGGTATTTCTCCAATGGTTGAACGGCGTCGTTCAATCATTGGCATGTGGAGTTCCTAAAACTGAACGGCATGAAAACTGCACAGCGTTCAGTTCATGGTTCCGGGAATCGTAATTTCTCCAATGATTGAACGGAGCAGAGCGTTCAACCATTGGAGTAGGAGCTGTTCAATTATTGGAGTAGGGCGTTCAACCATTGGAGTAGGAGCTGTTCAATTATTGGAGTAGGGCGTTCAATTATAGGAGTAGGAACCGTTCAATCATTGGATCAGAGCGTTCAACCATTGGTGAAATTGCTATTTTCACTTTCAATGCCTTTTTTATCTATATATTTTGTTCGAATCGCACGTTTCGATTAGCTAATTCGAAAATTTAGGATGTAATCTGTCGAATAATATTTATTTCATCAGGCCATTCCCATCCAGCAAAAAGAAATCCTTTCGTAAAACTGACAGTGCGCTTAATCGTTCATCCATTGGTGCACTCACCCTACTGTGACACTGAATCCTATCAATATAGACGAACAATAGACTCCCGTAATTTGTGACCGGGACGTAGGATCTAAGTGGTAGCTAAGACAACACATCGACGCCCGATACGAAAAAAGCACGTTTCAGATTCCGGGTGGAAAATAACACGTCTCAAATCCGGGTGGAAAAGAGCACGTTTCAGGTTGACTCGAATACTAGCACATTTCGGTATTACGTTTCGGGATGACTCAAGTAATAGCACGTTTCGTTAATATTATAATCCGTCTAACAATGGCAATCGGATTATAATATTAAAGAAACGTGCTATCATTCGAGTCAACCGGAAACGTGCTCTTTTCCAACCGGAATTTGAAACCTGCTCTTTTCCACCCGGAATATGAAATGTGGTCTTTTCCATCCGGAATTTGAAACGTGCTCTTTTCCACCCGGAATCTGAAACGTGCTCTTTTCCACCCGGAATCTGAAACGTGCTTTTATTCGTATCGGGCGTCGACATGATCTATTCCAGTGAAGCCTTTATTCTAATTCCCTGTTTACATCTTTCACAGTTCGGCTCAACCTATTGGCGATGACATACACATATTTATGTACATACATACACATGTGTATATCACATGTACATACATATGTATACAGTACACACGCATGACAGTCACCCCCAAAAAATAATTTGAATGCTACTTACCCAATAAGTTATGTCCGCGGGATCTCGATCAAATTCTTTGGAAAAATCTTGGTGTAATTGTTCTTGACCGTGGAAAGTTATTGTGAAGAACTTTTGGGTCCCTAGACAAAGTTAAAATCGTTGTACCGTTAGACGCCAAAGTTCTTTACTCTACATATGGAGCTGTCCACGTTAATTCACCTAGCCTCCAAACCGCAACATATTTTATTTGCTTCGTGATTTTTTCTGTTGTTGTCCTTGCTCTCAAACATTTTTCTGAATTTTTTTTCAGCCAATCAAAACTTTTTTGTTTGTTATAAAGAATTCACTAAAACCACGACTTTTATCCACCCATAGATATATCAATACTGTTTTGGAACTGAAAGAATGAAAAAAAAATGAATTCAACTGGTCGGTTACAAGAAATATTAATTCGATCGAATATTCAATGTGACAAGACTAAAATGTGCAAAAAATTATGTGAACTAGAGCGTACATCCCAGGAACGATTAATCACTCACTGAAACAACGTATTCTCAACACATCTTATTCTTGGCTTAGTGAATATTTGATCGAATTAATATTCCTTGTAACCGACCAGTTGAATTTAATTTTTTTTTCATTCTTCCAGTTCAAAAATAGTATTGATATATATCTACGGGTGGATAAAAGTCGTGGTTTTACTGTATTCTTAACAAAAGAAAAAGTTTTGATCGGGTAAAAAAAAGATAAGAAACATTCGGTCCATATTCCACATCTGTTTTACGTTAATCATACGATTTTTATGAATTTTTTCAGATTTAAAAAAATGGTATTTTTTCGGTCTAAAATCGTATATTATGCACCACAGGAAGAAAGCAGGCGTTTTCGACAAAAAAACCGCCTGCTTTCTTCCCGTGGTACATAGGTATTTTTCAACACACCTGCACGGAAAGTACGACTTTCGGCCCGCTGCGTGAACGGGAAGTCGTGCTTTCCGATGCAGGGGGTGGTGAAAAATAGTATACATATACTACCCATGGGAGTGAAAAAGGCCATCCCAAACTGCGTTCTTGCCACCCTCGCCTTCGGCTCGGGTGTCAATCTCACGTGCAGTTTGGAATAACCTACTTTCCCTCCCTAGGTGTGTAATATACTATTATTAATTGCTACCACATATGCAATCGAACCGAGTAGAAGTGAGGTTAGAACCACGAGAACGGTGTTCTCCACTGGGGGCAGCATTTTATTAGTTTATTTCATCGTTACTATAATGGTTACAAGAGTTTTTTCCCCTCCTGTCAAAGTTTCTATCCCGGTTTATTGCCCCGGTCAAAAAACTATGACTTCCATCCCGTTAAGGAGGGCAAAAAACACGAGTTTTTAATGCATGTGTGGTAGAAAAAATCATAACTCAGAAAGGGCTTGCCCAAAAAATCTGAAAAAATAGTATATTATGCACCACGGGAAGGAAGCAGGCATCGGCGATGCCTGCTTCCTTCCCATGGCACATATGTTATTTTTTACCACATATATGCATTAAAAACGAGAGAAAGTGAGGTTAGAAACACGAGAACGGTGTTCTCCACTGGGGGCAGCACTTTCTTAGTTTATTTCATCGTTACCGCATGGTTACGAGAGGTTTTTATCCCTGCTGCCAAGTTTTTATCCCTCTTGACAAGTTTTTATCCCGGTTTACTGCCCCGGGCAGAAAACTGTGGCTTCCATCCCGTTAAGGAGGGCAAAAAACACGAGTTTTTAATGCATGTGTGGTAGAAAAATCAGAAAAATGTTTTTTCCCTCCTGTCAAAGTTTTTATCCCGGTTTATTGCTCCGGTCAAAAAAATATAACTTCTATCCCGTTAAGGAGGGCAAAAACACGAGTTTTTAATGCATGTGTGGTAGAAAAAATCATAACTCAGAAAAGGCTCGACCGTAAAATCTGAAAAAAAATCTGAAAAATGTTTTAGAGCATGAACAACAACAGAAAAAATCACGAAGCCAGTAAAAAATGTTGCGGTCTGGAGGCTAGGTGAATTGACGTCCCAGCCCAGTATCTATTTGGAAGAATTTTTTCCGGTCAAATACCTTTACGGATTCATCGGGATGTGAATCAATCAGATACGATCACCCGCGGTTATAGAATGGTAATCATCCAATCGTAGCCTAAATTACCCTCCCTCTGCTCTCATAAACCTATGGGCATACTAAGCATTGGAATTCCATAGATCGCCTGATTCAAGGATCATCCCATTCCCTATACTTGAAATAACGATATACGTAGGGGAGGGTGGGGCACATTGGGACGGTTTTTTTAGAGCCAATTTTCGACCCTCAAGACAGTTTATATTGGTCCGGTTTCTGTATCGTCCGTAGTCTTGTTCATTACCTACTAGCCCGAATTGCATACATTGGCATTTTCACTGATACAAAAATGTGCTACGCATTTTTCGAAAATGCTGCATTTGTCCCAATATGCCCCAAGGACATGCATGGGGCACATTGGAACATCGTATCTTACGGTTGTTTGTGATGTTTGATACATGAATTATCGCGAATTCTTCAAGTGACAATCATAAATAACCACTCACGAACCAAATTTTCTTTCATCTGACGTTGGACAATGGTTCAGATGACGAAATAATTCATACTTGTTATGCATGGCTAATAGTTCCGTTCTATTTACAAAAATGGTAACAAACATAAAAGTTCGTCGATATCGTGCAATATTGAGGGATTATACAACCGATTTCAACCGTATTTCAGTAATTCGACGAATTTCCTATTCAAATATACAGCACTGTGAAGCGTATCCGAATGTGCTCACCCTCCCAAAAGTATGAAAAAATTCAAAACAAAGCATCTTCACGGTATATCGCTAAATGTTTCACGCATTGAATGTTACCTAAAATGGTACATACCTATTTATGTGTAGGAACGACTTTTGTTAATACGCATTGGTTATGAAGTTACAGGCTTACGAATGAATATCAAAAAGTTTAGCCGGCGAGCGTTAAATGTGTAATTTTTTAATTGTCAGCAAACAACTTTGTACGGGCACACCAAATTCTGGATAATGTTTCCTTTTGGTGTTTGTAATGTAGACAAAAAATGTCTTTGCCGTAAGTATTCTGCAAATAGGAAAAATCGATGCTGTCCCAATGTGCCCCACGTCCCAGTGTGCCCCACCTTCCCCTATAGCTTTGACAATTGCAGTACGAATGGCAAGTGCAGTGAGAAAATAAAATGTGATTATGTTCACTTATACGTTAGCAAGGAGTTATAACTTAAGAGCATGCTGGAGTCAGGCTTTACCCACCGTACCCGGTTTTTACTTGTTTTCACTGATATCAAAGCCTACGCATCACGAGCGCGGAAAAGGAAACAACAGCGCAATTCTATATTGAATTCCGAAGATTTATGTTGCAAAACTTCTTTATTTCATGCACTAATAGAGACAGGATATGGTATTCTGCACAAAATGATAATTGTCGATTATCATTTTGTGATAATCGATGATAATTGTCGATTATGATTTTGTGCAGAATACCATATCCTGTCTCTATTAGTGCATAAAATAAAGAAGTTTTGGAATATAACTATTCGGAATTCAATATATAGAATTTCGCTGTTGTTTCCTTTTCCGCACTCGCGACGCGTAGGCTTTGATATCAGTTAAAACAAGTGAAAACCGGGTACGGTGGGTCAAGCCTGACTCCAGCATGCTCTTAACCTTGCTAATCGTCAGGTAACTGCAGCTACTGACCTGCCGGTTTCAGTGTAGCAGGCTTCAGGAGTAATCAACTTGACTTCTAGTGCCGATGTGATGCTTGAATTCACATCCAAAAATATTATAATTAATGTACCGAAACATTCCAATCGTAGTGAGGAAAAGCTGACTGCAGGATATTAAATAAAAGCGGGGAGCCACATCGTGCATATCGCATACCATGCGACACTATTGATAATTATCATCCGTGGGGATTCATCATCGTTCAGTATCAACGCACAACGACAATTGTGGTATTGAGCCACGGTGTCATCTATCTAGTCGCTAATATGTGTATGAAACAAATGAACGGTATTCTCGGAGTACATTTCATCCAACGTTCATAAAACCGGGCATAAAGAATCTTTCTTCGACCCAGTAAGTAATAAGTTTCGCGCTGGATTCTATTAATTAAGGATGTATAGGCTATACAATCTCAACCAAAAGTGAGTCTCGTCGTCAATATTGAGTACTTCGAGATGAGATCCCTACTGAAAAAGTTCACGTCATAAATGTCATAAAAAAGTAGGTAATTAATCATGTGGTAAATCGTATGCTCTTATGGAAGATTTCAGGTTCACATTTATTACCTGATTTATTATATGATTTATCATATGATTTATCATGTGATTTTTTACATGGGTCTATTTTTTTGTGTAAAATGCATACTTAATTTCATAATTTATCATATGATTTGTTACATGATGATATTTTACGATGGAAGAAGAAAAAAAAGTTGAACCTGGGCTGGGATCGAACCGACGACCGTCGGATTTGGAAGCAGACACGCTACCGTCTGAGCTACGCCCTCTGATGTAAGATAGTCACAGGTCTGGTTTCTAAGCTTTGATGTGATTGGAAGTTGAATTCAAGTTCCTTTGTATCGGCTGAGGTTGATAACTCTAAAACTGTATACAAATTATATCAAGTGTCGTAGCGCGGTCGGTAGCGTGTCTGCTTCCGAATCCGACGGTCGTCGGTTCGATCCCAGCCCAGGTTCAACTTTTTTTTCTTCTTCCATCGTAAAATATCATCATGACACAAATCATATGATAAATTATAAAATTAAGTATGCATTTTACACAAAAAAATAGACCCATGTAAGAAATCATATGATAAATCATATGATAAATCAGGTAATAAATGTGAACCTGAAATCTTCCATAAGAGCATACGATTTACCACATGATTAATTACCTACTTTTTCATGACATTTATGACGTGAACTTTTTCAGTAGGGATAAAAATCGGAAAAAAATCACCCACAATCAGGATGATAAGAGTATTCATTTTCAATAATAATAATTCCCAAAAGTTGTCAACAAATTGTTTAAACAAATCATTGTTTAACAAATTTCCTGGTGACGTTATTTTTTTTTCATGTCAAATGAATTCGTTAATCTTTCTGAATACACATGAATTTTTTCAGAATTTTGTCACTTTTTTGAAATTTCCGTTTTCGGAAATTTCTAAAGGCTGTATTTACAAAACTATTAGGTCCACCCTCCGGAAACTTCGGAATTGTAATCTACATCGTTTCCACAATAACATATCCAAAATTCAGATTTTTTTTCTCCATTTTTCAAAATCGAAAACGGAAATTTCAAAAAAGTGACAAAATTCTGAAAAAATTCATGTGTATTCGGAAAGATTAAAGAATTCATTTGACATGAAAAAAAATAACGTCACCAGGAAATTTGTTAAACAATGATTTGTTTAAACAATTTGTTGACAACTTTTGGGCATTATTATTATTGAAAATGAATACTCTTATCATCTTGATTGTGGTTGATTTTTTTCCGATTTTTATCTCATCTCGAAGTACTCAATATTGACGACGAGACTCACTTTTGGTTGAGATTGTATAGCCTATACATCCTTAACCTCACCCTAAGATCCAGCTATTCAAAATGCTGGACAGACGTTGCAATAAAGGTTTCGAAGTGGCGTGCGTTATTTTGACCTCCACGGAAAAGCGACTACTGTTGTGCTTCTAAACAAATTTAGGGCGACCGTTAAGGAGAGCGGGGGGTCATTGGTACACGGGGATCCTCGATACATTAGCAATAACTCAGTAACGAAGTGTATCTGCTAGAGCGTTTAACTTTGGAGGTTGCACTACTACTAACGCCTTGGCAGAAAAAATCTTTTTCGAAAATCGAAAAAGACTTATACATACCTACAATGGCCACTCGAAATTTTACAGCCCTATGTAGGTATGTTTTAACGTCACTCAAGTAATCTCGCTCTGCGTGCTAAGAAACGTTGTTTTCCGAGTTTGCATCAACTTTTGGAAATATAATGGCAATCGTAGTCGAAGAACAATATTCTCAACTCATTAATAAGCCTGACTCCGCTGTTCTCGGATTGTACTTTTTGGTAAATTGTGTTTGACCCAAAATGGTGGTATGGGGCAGAATGATACATTGCGTGAATATGCAGCTTGATGCACCTGAAACAGTTCATTATGTGCATTCATTTTTCCCGGTAATTAAAGGATGTATTTCCACCAACCAACCCTCTTTGGCTTGCAACTGTTACGCGTGTGACATGAATCTAATTCATTTTTCGGCAAAATAGCCAAAAATGGGTAACACAAAACTGAAAAGGCCAATATAAATGGAAAACTCGTGATCTCTGCAAGCAAATGAGGTGATCGTAAGTACTCTTTCAATTAAAAAAACAGTTTACAAGTATGGTGTAAATTTTCCATACTCTGTATCAATTTGCCCTGTCGTGGGGGCATTTTGATGCAAATGACACGCTACACAAAATTGAAAAAAAAAATTCATCCTGCGCAATCTGAACCAGAATCATGACGAGTATGAGAAACGAGAATGTATTAGGTAACATCTCACGATAAAATGAAGTGATAATGAACGAAAAGTGTATCAATGTCCCCCCAATCCCCCTACTTCCTGTATAGGATAATCTGCAGGCATGATTGATGACAGAGGTACCGATGAATAACCCCAGTAATCAAATGTGAACATTAACCAGAAATTATCTTCTTAAACACAATACCGTATGTTGTGTATAGTTGAAATTAGAACGGTTTAGCATGTCAACGCTATCTTCAGGGGTCATTCAACTGATACGTAACGTTCATTGTCAGAGGAGGAGTTCCCAAATCAGGAGATTAACTATTCAAAAGTGTTACGTTAGGGGGGAGAGTAGTCCAAAATGCTGAGAATACACGTGACGTATTATTTGAACGGCCCTTTATTTGGATATAGAACCAGCTTTGAGAGAGAACCGTGTGCTGCAGCAAAGCAGGACTCACTAGCCTGTGCCGAATCTCCAAAAACCCAGGTCAGCAGCGCGGGTGATCAGTCGCCACCACCATCTTTGACGTGTATCTTCAGAAACTTACAACTGATCAACGTCGACCGCATTTCCAAGCAGCAGAGGGACGCCCTAAACCTACAACTATATTTCCACGATGTTAAAGAGCCGTGGAGTGACTCGAAAAGTTCTCCGGAAATCAGATCCGACGGTCGAAGATCGAAGTAAGACCAAAAATGACGATTGGTTATTCAAAATTCTTTAAAAAAAAAAAAAAAAGTAAGAGAATGGACTATATTTGATTCTCATAATCACGAACGAGCGATCTCATTAGGTATGACTTATCATAAGAGCGGTTTCGTAAAGTGCGAATACTATGGGAAGAGTGAAGTTTATGCCGCAAATCCAATCCCACCATTCGGAGATCTTGTATTTTATGAAACTATTGCATATTGCGCATGTGCGCTTGATTTCGGGTGTTCGGGCACTTTACGAATTTGCCCTATCATCGTCTTGTCGTCAATATTCGCCATTTGTTAACGCCCGCTCTAAATTAAACAGATCAATTTTGAATAGGTGTCTGAAGATGAGCCCGCATAATGACTCAACATCGGAAGAAGTTGATCTCAGCTCAGAATACAGTAACGATAGTATGAAATTGAAGAAGTCAAAAATGTGCGCTCAAAACGGCAGTTCCAGAAGCCATGCTTTCAGGTCTGACTACACCCGAAACTCGCCTCCACTCAAACATCGGCGTAGGTCTCGTTTTTCCTTCCTAACAACTCTGTTTGACATCGTTTTCTGGCCGTTTCTATTCCTCCGTACGGATCGATGACAGGATCTTCTTTCTCAAAGTTGCGGAAACGTTTCGAGACATTAGTCATTAGATTTCAGCACACCCGTAATACGATTCGATTCACAAAGATGATATTCAATTTGTATAGTTATCATAAAATTGCATGTGTTTGCTACATTGTCTTATTGGACATGATGATTATTACCAAGTTTGTAATTACTTGTAATTACCAAGTGAGTATTATTACAATATTCACGTCCGTATAAGTATAATGCTTATCACCTATACGACAATTGGATAACATACGCACAGGAAGTAAGGTTGTATGGCGTATACATGATTGCAATAAACGCCCACGTGTTGCCCTCAAACCTCGTTAGACACCATGACAGTCTTCTATATTCTCGACCTTCTTGAATCGTGAAATAAAAAATAATCCCCGTCCAAGAAAGTCATTCTTGAATCAAGCTGAAATCACTTGAAGTCAGGTGTACAGCCGTTCGATGAGTTGTTGACCTCAGGTAGCTCTAATTACAGTATACCAAAGTAGCGTGGGATCCATTTCCACACATCGCCCGCAGGATTTCCGAATTTCGTTTATTGATATCTGTTATTATACATCGAAGAGCGTACAAAATATTATGTATAGATATCTATTGTACAAAAGTTAACGCTACAATTGAACACAACGAAGCAATTCGTTGTTCAACACGTGGCAAGTAGCGTTGGCTTCCTCTTATCTGCATATTCAAACTAATCGAATATTCGGCACAATACCTGCATCTGGAGAAGGTTCTAATAGTCAAAGCTTTTAGTGTTATCCACAGCGCTCCGATTCCTGGCAAATATATCGAAAACACACACGGCAAGAGTGATTTCAGGTCTTCAGAGAATAATAAATAATAGTTACAAAAAATAATCCTGCCATCTTACAGTTTTCGTGGATGCTGTCGGCTTACTGTGTAGAGATTTCGAGAAATGAGACATGAAAATGATGTCGTGCAGGTTATCTATCTCTCGCACCGTATTCCCCAGAATTCCAGAGAGTAAATTATCACTTTTAATCAGAGCTTTGTCAGCTATGAGACTGAAGTGCATGTGACCGCCATAGCTCAACACAGAGAAGCCGATTCCGGTAGACCCTCTATGGAATTGAAAAAAATACCAGAAAAATCATCGTTATCCATCAGTACAATTCACAAAAAGTTCCGCATACTTCTTATACTAATAGTTCGACCAAACAATTCCAAAGATTGCTGATGAAAGCTCAAACTTTGATTTTCTTTATCGCGTCTAACATATAATAAAGTTAGTTACCTCTGCGGAACCCAGAACACAATATTCCCGAGTCTTTGCCCAAGAATCTGAACTTCTCGTGGCCCTGGAACATGGCTAAATACCAAAGTACTGTGACTTCTCAGCACCACTCGTAATACCACTTCCGGCAATAGTGCTGAAAGCCACTTTGTCACCCAGAAATTGACCAAGTAGTCAGGGTTACTCCTCAACTGATGAGAACTCCTCGCAACGTCAAAAAGCCGATTCATTATGGTCGGACATTTGTTAATTCCAGTAGAGTTTGTCGTCTGAGTATCCGTACTTTCGGAAATACAAAGAGGCAGTAATCCGACAGAAAACTTGTTGGACAGACATAAGTCTCCGTCCGAAACCGGCATTTGCGATGGTAAAATCACGGTTAAGGATTTCGGAGCAAGTTCACCGACCTGTTTATGAGTTGTAGAATTAGTATTGCATACCCAAGGCCAAGGCGCGATCTGTCAAATAATTTTAAATTACGAAAAATGTTGAGGCTTTAGTTTGAACTTAGATTGATATTGCCATAATAGTATATTGTGGTACAAGTGCCGAAAATGGCCGATATCCGTCGAGTGTGAAGTTAGCAGCATTCGCCTATTTTTTGGAATCTGTGCGATGGAAAGTTTGATTTTCAAAACCTGTGCAAATTACGGAGAGTGCCTCATTTCCAAGCAGGTGTTAAAAAAAAATGAACGTTCTTCTTGTAAGCTTGAGTATCGCAGATGACATGTTGAGAATATTTACTTGGCGCCAACCTAATGAACCCTACGAGATTGCGTAAAAAGGTGAGCTATTACCTGCTCGAAATAGTTGTACAAACTGGCTGATAATGCAGCCAGAATTACGTCACTGAATCTGGTACCCGTAGCATTTTTTATGTCTTCAATTTTCGACTGTAAATTTCGGTGACATAAATTCTCGCCACGGTCATCCTCAATCCAAGAAGAAATTATTTTTTCCCCGGACAACTCTGGGCCATGCAACACGCTGGAATATTTGTCAGTTATTATGAGACTCAGATTTTCTATATGAGCCTCATGAGTCTAGTGCATCCGTCTAATTTTTTTTTCATTTTCTTCACTTACAGAACTAGCAGAAAAGCTTTGCATTAGGTATGTACTCAATTGTTCAGATCTGACTTTCCGTGATGAACAGTGAACGTTTCAAATAAATAGTTCAGAATAGTATGTCAGTTATAACCAAGAATCCAATGGCATTAATTATATTTATTTGAAAAAATCCAATAGTCGTTTTCCACAATGATTTTCAAGGCATCACTATAATGATGAAATTTAGGCCAAACTATATCGTTCTATATTATATAAAGATATCGCCGCCGCCGCCGTGTCAAGATTACCCAGAATCCCCCACGACTTCCGGGAAAATCCCAGATATTACCCAGAATCCCCCCCCACCTAACCTAACCTGAACTAACCTAACCTGACCTAACCTAACCCCCTACGACTTCCGGGAAAACCCCAGATATTACCCAGAATCCCCCACGAATTCCGGGAAATCCCCGGAATTTTTTTTTTTTTAATTATGAATAATTTTTATTTAATCTAATCAACCCAAATCGGGGTTTCAATCAGAATAAAGATATGACAGGATTTCAATCCGAATATTATCGTTTTCACACCACTATAAGTGAGATCACACTTTTTCATTCCATACAGAATTTTCAATTTTTTTTTCGTGACTTTCACCATGTACAAAATATTACTGAATACAACCTGAATTGGGGGGTTGGCGCGCGAAGCGCGCAGCCCGGGCAAAGCCCCCCTAGTATATATATATGTGAAATAGTATCGTCCTATATTATAAAGATATATCGCCGCTGCCGCCGCCGCCGCCGCCGCCGCTGTTTCAGGAATCGAGGACCACCCACCTCGAATTCCCACGGATTACCCAGAATTCCCACGGATTACCCAAAATTCCC
>JAFFZH010011902.1:0-56683 GCA_018420115.1 Euura saliciscinereae
GGGGGGGGGGGAGGTATAGGCGTCTGTGTACAGAGCTACCAACTACGGGTACGCGGCACTTTGAAATGTCTTAATTCACACCTCATAGAGTCTTGTTTGCATCGGTAGAGAGTCAGTCAGTTGAGATACAATCGAACTCCACGGCGCCTCCCCGCACCGGATCCGGGCCCGCTCTCTAAGTATCGGAATATTTCCTCTCCCCACCACGGCGTGTCGCTGCGCTGCCGGACCAGCCACAGCTAAATACAGGCTAACCCCGCTTCCTTAACGATCACATAGTGCTAATCATCGTTCAAAAACGAGAAATAAGTAACGCTCTAAAAACTGTTTACCTATCGAGTTTATTATTTAGTATTTATGTTTCGTTGTATGTTATATAGTGTGTTATATATCGACCAAGGAGAACGATGAGGAGGAAATTAATACTGACAGACTTTATTGAGATTTTAGTTCATTTCTTATCTCCCCCCAAACTAATTTATCCGAAGCGTTATCATCACATATATATGAAGACTCAAAATGATAGATGACAAAAAAGTTTTTGGTACTATAACAATAAAACGGGTATTGAAAAGTTGTCTACAGACTCAAATTACGTTTCATTTCTTATTTGAGAACACTTTTTTTTGTTACAATTAGTGTTTTCTTCGAAGACATATTTTTCTTCAAGATTCATTTGCGTAAAATTTCAAAACTGAAACTGTTCTACGCAGTGGTTTTTTTTTTCTTTTCAACTTGAGATATCGCAAACAAGAAGTAGAAGAAGAAGAAGGAGAAAAAGAAGGAGAGTTGCGTGGTGCTACCGTAAGTGCCTATACATATACGCATTGGCGATAATATATGGTAATTGGTACGGTGCTTCTTATTCTCCTCGCGTAAACTGCTACTGCTACTGCCATTCCACTGCTCTTAGCTTGTACTCACTATCTTGGAACTAGCCTATACGTAACTGTTCAGTACTATACATAACATATAGGTAAGTGCGTTTGGATAATTTAAATTGTGTCAGGTTATCGATGCAGCTTATTATATATGTATTGAGAAGACCCGTTGGTATCTCATCGAGTTATGATGATCATCAACGTAACAAATCGATATATCAATTTAAAAAAACAGCTTAACCCAAAATGTGGTTTGAATTGAAACAAACAAAAAAAAAAAAAATCTTTACACTTCAGTGGTGAAAAGGTTGCAGGATTCGCGTTCGTAAGTAATATAGACGACGAATCATAAATTAATTTATCGTGTAAAGTAAATAAGTTGAGAAAATCACCTCGACAAATTGATGAACATTTTTTGTTTTATTTTTGCCCTTTCTAAAACTTGTGGGGTAATTTTTTTTTTTATAAAAAAAAAGCAGAAAATATCAAATTCTTTCGGAAAGAGTTACAATATAGGAATACATAGGAATCTCTTGATAGATTTTTTTGTGATGCTGAAATTCAATGAAGAGAGATAAAAAACAATCAAGAAATATAAAGAATAATTGAAAAAAAGTTCAATGGTAAAAATAAAAAGTCTTTAAAAATATAAATTCGAACCTAAACTTTCAAGGTTACAACTTTGAATTCCACTAGATTCTTAATTCAAAATTCAGTATTGCGAATAAATAAGTCAAGATTAAAATGCTATAATCCGATTTATCTCATTTTTAAATATTGTAGATTTATAATCAAATATTGAAAAATTGGAGATTAGAAATTCCAAATTTAGTGTCCAACTTGATGGTCGAGAATCAAACGTAAGAATTCCGAGCTTCTAAATTTCAAATACTGCATCGAAAGTTGACAACTAAAGATTTCATAATCGAGAATTGACTTTTTCCGGTCACCCAATCAGTTGATTCACTACAGATTCGACTTATTTTCTTTCTCCATCCCGGAATTCCTAATTCGAGCCCTGAAGTGGTACGAATATATTCCGTGTGTGTGTATCGATAATGAAAGAGAGGAAACGAGGCACGTTCGCTGCGGTGGCGAGGTGGTCATTTTAGAATTGGAGAGTTCAAGAATTTGAGACAGAAAACGTAAAGAAGTTGGTTTCTCGTGTTTGCACAGTCAGACCTCAAGGCGATCGCACCTAGGTGCGAGGTCTCTTCGGCTGTGTGCTTACCATTACGCCGACCGCGACGGTGCACTGTTATCCCTGCCTCCCCCTGCCGCCCCTTTTTTACCTTCTTTTTCTTTGCCAACGGTCTCGGAGTTTTTTCGACTCGCCAGTTACCATTTTTTTTTATCTTCATTCCCTTTCGTTTTACTTTTTTCTGAAAAATTCTCTCCCAGAAAATATCGACTCGGATGAACCCAGAATGAAATGAATTGAAAAAAATATTGTGAGGATGAAAAGTGAACGTTGATACTCGGTATTCACAGACAAAAATATGCAGAGAGATTTGTAGAAGGATTTCTTGGGTTTTTTGGACCACAGACTCTTTTCGATCATTTTTTTCTAATTAATTCTTGAGTTTATTTATTTTTGAATTATTTTTCTGTTTGTCGATGTTTGAACGTTTTCAATTTCCAATTCCCCTATTGGTCAATTTTCATCATTTCCGCAGTTTTTTTTTTTTTTGTTTTTTTTTTTGAGTTTACGATTTAAAGAATTTCGCGTTCATTATTCTTGGATTTTCAGACTGAAATTTTTCAGTTTGATTCGCATTTTTTAACTTCCTAAATGATTCAATTATGAAAATGTTGAATTTCTAAATTTCAGAACTTTATGTTATTTTTTTTTTCTCTCGAGTTATGAGTTTTTGATTCCAGCAATTTGACTTTTCTGAATTATTGGATTTTTAACGTTCGTGATGATTCAGTTTTATCCGGTTTCTTTGGAGTTTTCATTTTTGAAAATTTTGCGCTGCACTCAATTTTTTGATTCGTTGATTTTCTGATTTTCTTTCACTTTTTTTTTTTTTCTCTTACATATTTTGCGTTCACTCACCAAGAGAATTTAGACCGTAGTTAGTCTGGTAGACGGTTTGTGACGGACTGCTTATAGGAAGACCAGCGTTACTAAGACCCAAAGTTGAGCCGAGTCCTCCACCGCCTTGCTGGCCAAGCTGACTCAAACTTTGGCCAAAACCGCCCATGCTCATCCCGCCTTGACCAAGTTGACCAAGTCCTATGGTAGAAAAGACCCAAAGAAGAAGAAAAACATGTTTATTAGTACGGCATTTGAAGAAGCTGCTTTTTTAATCGCATAAACAGTTTCAAGACGTCATCGAAGACGTCTTAATTGACTGATAGTCTGACAGAAGAATATCACAAATATGTGTTACAATTTGAATTGGGCAGGCTTTGTCTTAAAGACACTTGAGTCTCATGCATATAAATCATCATCTCATACATAGAAATTAGAAATCCTCAAGTCGTCTTCATTATCCGACTTCTTGAGACTTACAGACGTCTTGTACAACAGTTTCGATACGTTTCCGAAGCTGTATTAAGACCTTGAAGTCGCTAGGACGTCTTGTTATGCGTTTGATTCAGACGTAGACGTCTTTTAGAATGTCTAAGAAAGTTGATAGAACTCAAATGTTTAACTCAAATGATTCACTTCTCGAGACGTCTATTAGAATTTCTCAACACTTGAATTCAGACCAAATGATCTTCAAGACGTTTTGTTATGCATCTGATTCATTGCCAGACATCGACGTCTCTTTGAAGACCTCAAAGCTGTATAGATTTATCAGTGCTTGAACTTGAACAGAGAAGTCTTTATGGCGTCTTCTTCAATGTTTTGAAATGGTCTGACTTTCTTAAAATGGGAATATAAGAGTCTTTCAGACGTCTTCAAGGCGTTTTAAAGTTTCGATGAATCCGACAGAATCTCTTGAACATCTGATAAAGGATATTAGGGAATGATTGGATGACGTTTTCTAGTCGTCGTCCCGCGATACTGACCCGGGCCCATTCCCCATCGATCCGTTGGCGCGTGGAACATCCCCGCGGCCCCGCAGAGCTCGGCAGCAGAACTCATAGCTCCAAAAGGTGGAAGTCCATGGGATGGTAGCAGCGCACCCGGTGACCGAAAGACGTTAGTAGTCTTCTTACGCTTTTTCCATTTTGCTCTACGATTTTGAAACCATACCTGAAAAAAAAGAATGTCGAAGACTTAGAGTCCGGACGTTTTTTAAGTACGAGAAAGACGCCTCAAAGACGTCTCAATCGTTCCTAAAGAAATCTTCGCTGCGTTCGTTAATTTTTAGGAAATAAAAGGTTTTACGTCGGAAACAGTCGTCTAAAAGTAGTCTTTATTGGGTCTCTCAGTTTCAAAAGTCGTCCTATGTCTTCTGTTCATAAAACATGTATGTACAGACAATTTTTGACTTGGAGGACAAGTTTTATGTGTCCAAACATTGAACACAAACTTCTTGTTATTACGACCCTCGGTTGATGAGACGACTTGATGACGTCTTCCGACTCAGAAGTTGAGTTTGAAATGTCTCAAAGCCATTCTCAGTCACTCCAACGTGGTCTTCATCCTCTAATTCCGCTGTGGTGAACGTTTGCATTGGGTATTCGGGTTTATAAGACAGTTTGAAGACAAATTACTTATCCAAAGGTGTATTTAAGACGTCTAAAAGTCGTCCCTACTATGTAATCTGGTTTGGATAACGTATTTGACGAGTTTTATTACCTAGATAATGTATTTAAAACGTTAGAAAGTCGTATCAAGTAACCTGAAAGTCGTCTCCATTACGATTTTTCCACTCAAAAGGCGTCTTTTTGATTGAAAATTGATTCACAACGTCTTATGACTTTCGAACATTCAAAAGTCATCCCAAGTCATCGAAAAGTCATCTTAAGGGGATACATAATACACCTTAAAATTTACAAAAAGTCGAAACTACCAAAGGGCATTTTTGATATTTCAGAATGGATTTTACACGATTTTAGAAACACATTTTTTCTTGTCTGCGATAGATGAAATAAAATCTACCGGTGGACCGATTTCAGTTTTTCTGGTCTCAAACTATTCAGTGAAGAGGAATTTTCAAAATGAACAGAGAACTTTTTGATCCGATCAAAATTGTGCCAGATATTGATCATTTTCTGAAATAAAGTAGCGTTTTTTTTTGTTTTCATACGTTACTTCTCGCGATAACGCGAGTAAAAATCAGATTGTCAAAAAGTCCTGTGTTCATTTCGGAAAGTGTGCTCTTTACTGAACAGTTTGAGAGCAGAAAAACTGAAATCGATCGGTCTGTAGATTTTATTCCGTGCATCACAGACAGAAAATATTCGTCCTAAAATCGTGTGAAAACCATTCAAAAGTCCAAAAACATAACTTTTGGCAACTTGGACGACTCGTGACCAAGAACACATATGTTTGAGTCGTCAAAAAATTCGTCCTGAATATAATGACATGATTTCAAGACGTCCTTACCAAATTTTCATCATACGTCTATATGTTCGTTGCAAAAGATGTCTTTTGACCCGATACGTAGTCTCAAGTGATTTAAAATCCGTCTTCAGTCGTCCTAACAGCGACCAAGCAGTCTCTTGTCACTTCAGAGGACTCAAAGCTCAAGTTGTCTCGATCCGATGTTTCTCAAATTGCAGACATATCAGCTGCCTAAAGGCATAATTGAGCTAACGTCGTCAGATTGGCGAAGGATGCGGTTGATTTCGTCCCCTATCCCGACCACCCCGAGCATCGTCGACCCCCAAAAGCCGTCGGCGGGGCTTGATTTATTGATATCGCATGTAAAGCCGTCTCCGGTCTGGAGGAACCCCCCGTTCACTATCTACAACGTAGCCGCTGACCTCTTGGCTATTTACGTTATTACACACATCTGTATACGGGCCACGGGGGTGGTGGTGTCGCCTCGTGTCGCACACAGGACACAGAGATGACTTTGGGTATATCTACAGTCGTAAATTAGCGCATTAGTCTTTGCGAAGGTGAGACCAGGTTGGGTTCGCAGTTCGGACACAGCCAGGGAAACTATAGCCGGGATTACGCTCCGCTAATTGGATCTATGGGAATGTGGAAGTGCTCTAATTCCCACAGGCTCACTTCCGTTTTGAAAACGGAATCATGCGGCCTTGGAATTTCCAGTGCGGATGATATAATTCCATTAGAAAAGGGAATCAAGACTTCTGTCGATCGGAAGTCCCATCGGGAGAAGATATCAGTATTCAAAAGTCGTCGATAAGGAGTCTCAAAGAAGTTTCAGCTGAGACGATAGACGTCCAAAAAGAATCCGACGACGAGCCAACGCTCGCATTCTGCACTTCGAAAGTAGTCAAAGAAACTTCGACACGAAAGGTTTGAAACAAAAAGTCGCCGTAAAGATTTTTCTTTACAAACAATAGTTTCGTAAATAATGTTCTTCAATTTGGAAGAACAGAAGAATTGTCTATAGAACACCGAAATGAAAGGTGCTGATACAGAATTAGATCGCTTTTGAGACGTCTTTGACTTCAAAAGTCGACGAGAAGTCGTAATGAAGCTCTAAATAAAGTAGAAGTCCTGGATTTTTTAGAATCAGTAACTTCGTTGAACAAATTTCGAATGGACGCTATTCAGCCATTTAAAAATCTGAAAGTCTCACCAAAGACGTCGAAATGAAACGATTTGATCTAACATCCATCGAAAATGAACCAAAAGCGACGTCTTCTCCTGTGAAAGTCGCTTAGAAGGCCTTCTAAAGACAACTTTAGATTCAAATATTGTCTAAAAGATGCCGATATATTCTGTAAAAAAATATATTCTCAAATAAGTCCACCGACTGCAATCGATGGAAATGTATTTCACAAGAATTATTCTAATCTAGAAGAAGTATGAAAAGACATCCCGAAGGAATCTTCAAGTCGAAAATTCATCCAAACGTTTGGATAAACAAAATTTCGTTAGCCATGAAACCATTTTCTAGAGACACTATTGATAGTATACGAAAAGTCTAAAAGCCGTCCTGATGCCATGTTTCAGACCAAAAGTCGGAAAATATCAATTCGATCATCCAAAATACTTTTAGTTCGAAAAATAGTTCCCACTCGTACCAAAAGTCGATCTAATCTCGAGGGGGTGCATGAGGCACCTTGAAATTACGAAGAAAAAAAATTCCCGAACATCATTTTTGATACTAGGATGAAGGGTGAATCATTTCTGAACAGCCTAAAAATAGATAATCTAGAGTTTTTTTTTGCATGAGATAACAGTTCGTTGAATTAGGTGAGAACCATCCCAAAGTTCGAAGAACAATATTTGACACAATCGACTTTTTTGAAGGGTTGTGTAAGGGAAACCCTGAAGAAATGCGTACTTGATGTCATCAAAATACAATAATTTCTTGATGAGCAGAAAAACTCTGAATCAGTGAAGGACGTTAGATAATACGCAATTTGGGCTTCATTTTGGAAGCAATTATGAAATAGGGTGTGGAATGGCAATGGAATACTATAGAATAAATGTGAACCTGCAAAAGTTCTACAATTTTCTACATTCCTACATTTCAAATTAGTTGATTATTTCACCCTCTACTGTGGAGATGAATTTCAATTACCCAATGTCTTGGTCACTCCGAGGTCAGGGGATGCTTTGCTGTTGATAATTGTGTGTGTTTGATGATATGATTCCGAGCAAAGCACCGCACAACATGATACTATAATCTTTGACCCCCGCAAAGACCCGGCACGCGCTCCCCTCTCTTATTTTTCCCTCCTTCTCTCGTCACCCTCACACCCACCCCTAGGCTGGGTGCGGTTGCACTGATTTCACGGGCGAACACCGACTAAAAGGCAGGGCACCCCGTTGTTGTACACATACCGAGGTTTTATCCGCCTCGTGAACAACGAGCTAATGGAAAGAAGGTGGCTACGAGTCGCTCAATTTATTGAGCAAATTCTCTCTCTGTCTCTCTTACTTCTTCTTTTTCTCCTATTCTGCCATTCCGTATTTCGCTTTATTCACTCTGTTCACAAAACTTCATGTGGTGACACCTGAAAGATGAGCCATTCGTCTTCTTTCTACGTATGTAACTGCTTTGAAACGTTCTTCACTTCAGATAAACACTTTGTCTTCTCAAAATGATGCTTATCAATAAATTATGCGATCAAATATCGTTTAATCGGATTTTTATGACAGAGAAAACTGGGAAGAAAGACTTTGCGGGAGGAAAAACTGGTCCTTCTTACCTAATAGTCTCCCAGCGGAAAGAAAGAGTTCCCGGTCGGTAAAGCCGCACTTCGCTCCCCCAAAATAGGTAGCGAAATTGGCCTTTCCGTTCATGTATGGAATAAAATGTATCAACTGTAGGTTAATCCGTTGAGGAAATGATAAAAACAGGATTGATAGAAATGGCAAAACGTTAAAAATATCGGCTAATCCGATTAACCACAAAGACAATCATTCAAAAACCTGGAATGAATGTTTGATTAATGTTTTTAATTAACTGGAACAACAATCAAACGAAAACTTCGGTCAATCGGATAACCAAGCAGTCTTTACGTTCTCATTCAAAGTTTCGGACTAATTAATCTCGCAAGCCTTACTTCAACTTCAACGCAAGACACACTGACTCAGAACTGATTTTTGTCTTTTTCTTTTTCTTTTCCTGCGTCATGTGCTAAAAATTTTGCCACATCAGCATTTGACGCCTAGCTTTCCACAACAAAGCAAGTAAATTTGGTCGAAATAATTGGGTGTCCTTCGACTTCTAAGTATCTGGAATTGAAATCTGAACGAATAAGTTTATCCCTTTTTCGAATTTCCTGAAGCCGGAAGCCCCGAACCATTTTGTCTCCTCTAATAAATCCTTTTTCACCAGGATTCAACGCGGTTTTTCACTCGGTTTGAGACTCACCTGGGCGGCCCACGGCGTGCCTAACCCTTAACCCCAGAGTTCCTAACTATCAGAGACGAGAACCGGGTGTGTATCGATTCTTCCGAGGTAGAAAGAGCTGGTCTGGTCTGGCCTATCCATCTGTGTCTGTAGTCACCTTCCTGACTAAACGCCGATTCTAGCACACCTTTCGATGACTAAGGAGGATGGAGGGAGCCAAGGTTCTGTCTTCGACATCCCGAACCCCCTAGACATCAGGCGGAGGCCTCATGGATTGCATCGAGTCAATTAAGAATATTGCTTTTTAAAAATTGATCAATCATCTCCCACGATTAGGCAGCCGTTTGGTATACCGCGCACGCTCTTTAGCAGCTGGACTAAAAGGTGGTGAAGTGAGGACGATGGCCTGTAGCCGTGGCACCTGGACACCAATCAGAGCTGACCCTTTTCTTCGGGGTATGAACGAGCGGTTATTCACTCGAAAAATCACAAAACAACCGTAGTCAGAAATCATTGTGATTCGAACACGACTCCTATTCATTTCCTGTGATTTTGTGTGACTTCCAGTTTCAACGATTCTCTAACTGCCAGACGCAGATGAGTGAGTTCGAAAATCAGCGGAAATACTTCATTCTCTTTGATTCTGCGGTTATTTGATTTTCCGTCGTCAGTCGATCGATTGCATATCGAATAAAAGTCGAATAATCGGATCGTCGGGTTCAGGGTGGATATAAGTTTGGGCGGTGAAGGGTGCCGGGGAAGATAACCCAGGGAAACGAGGATTTCTGATCTCTGAGGAAGGGCAACGGGAGGATGAGCCCGAGGAACTCGTAAAGGAGGTTCAGCCACCGTTGATATAAATTGAGCGAGCCATCAACGCAAGCGGAGGATCTTGGGATCCAGACCCCATGGGAGATATACGAGCTATGGGAAACGGGACGTCTTGCCGGAAAGACCATCCGGATCTCCAGAAAAATTGACATTCTTCGATGAAACCGATTCTGAACCAACGATTTTTGCCATTTTTATCATTCCTTCATTTTCTTTCGCCTCAATTTGTAAGCCGAAAATTTTGAGTTTGATTCTGATCTCAAAATAATAAATGATAATTTGAGTCTCGATCCATGTTCAAGTGGAACAATGCTGCAGGATTTGAAATTATTTTTGATTCTTTTTTTTTTTTTTTTTATTGTTGTTCTGATTCGTTCTAAATTTGTTTATGGATTCTGGCGAAAAAGCTTCATTTTCTCGGGAACCATAGGATTTGCAACCTCAAAAAGTCTAGAAGATCCTGATTGTCAAGAAGTTTTAGAAGTGAATAGAAAAAAAAAGTGAAAAAAAATCAACATTTTTGTTTTTTACATTCTCCAAAATGCTTGTATGTTTGTTTCAACCGTTGGAAACTACGGAAGAAAACTTTTTTTAGAATAATTTTCCATTTTTTTCATCTGAAAAGCCAGACATGTAAAAAAAATAACATTATTAAAATAAATTCTTCCCATATTAGAATTTCCCAAGTGATCAACGAATGGAAAACCGTTGTATCAATACACCACAGAAAACATTTTTAAAAAATCCTGATTTTAGTAGTAGAAAAAAAAATGGCTGCACACCTTCTATGAGTGATACTCAAACTTTCCTCTTACTCTTGCTGGGCTGATCGATGAGACGGGACCGTAGACAGATCTTCGAAGGTGGGGATTGGGGGTGGTGACGAAGGGGTAGCTTCGCTCAGGCCTGAGACGCATTACCCAGACTAGTGCCACTGGACCCCTGGGTTCACTAGCGGCTACAGCGCCGGGAACGGGGTCGCGAAAGATAAGGGAGGATAAATAGCTGTCTAAATTAAATTTATCCCATAGAACCTTCGCTCGCTCTTCTCCATCGGAAATTAAACCTCAGTTTTCATTTTCTCATTTCGTCCAGTATTACACCATAGTTTGCGGACTGAATGATTAACTCAGTTTTTTTTTCACCATTTCAGGGTTTTTGGTTTGATTATGATATTTTTTTATCGGTGATCCCTCGATAATGATTAGACAAATCTGAATAAGTTTGGTTTCGATCCACGCGGTTTTGCTAATCTCAGAAGCACTTGAATTTAATTAGTTTCGTAGTGTTTGAGTTATTAAAAACTTTTTTTTTACAAAACAGAAATCTGTTTCCGTATTCAAAAAAAGAGTCAACGAAAAGTTTTGAATTTTTTTGTTCTAGTAGTAATTTTTATAACAAAAATTGGTTCATGCTACTTCGAGAAGGGATTCGACCTCAATCGACGGAGCTTCTGCAAACTCAGAAACACTTGAATTTCGAATTCAATCTATGCAGTAGTTTTTTAATTTTGAAAAGAATAATATTTTTCAGAACAAAAATGATTTTTAAATCAATCGATCAAGCAGTTCTTCAATTCTTTCAAAAACTACATTTTTGAAGAAGTAGAACTTCGTTAATCATAACTCGAAAACGAATAAATAGATTCTGATGGAGTTGGTCTCAATTACCTAGTTGAATTTCTTCCTTCTTCAACATAACGCCATTTGTAAATTAGCCAGTAAAGTCCTTTTCGAATTGAAAAATAATTAAACTACTAATTTCCTATTTTCAATTCTGTTGCCTCGTTTTTTGTTTCAAAATTCTCGTCGCTCATTCAGAGATAATAATATTTTCTGGATTCACCATATAAATAGTTACATTTTCGAATT
Organism: Euura saliciscinereae; assembly: GCA_018420115.1. NCBI lineage: Eukaryota > Metazoa > Arthropoda > Insecta > Hymenoptera > Tenthredinidae > Euura > Euura saliciscinereae. Next base: position 11,491 of record JAFFZH010011902.1, read on the forward strand.
ACATTCTATTCAAGTCGAACAGAAATTCGCAAAATTTCATGGAAATTCTGCTTAGCTAGTGTCCCAATAATTTTGACCGTCTCATTGTCCATGATCGACGTATTTCCGTCGTATCTTTTCCATCGATGTGGTTCCCAAATGACCAACAAACAAAACAGAAGATGAAATCATATTTTCTTAGTAGCTGTTTGTGCGATTCAAGTAATCCAGGTTGGTTATCGTTAATTCACAAAATCATATCTTAATAGGGTTGTGCCGGATATCCGGCCTGTCTTTTTTACCATCCGCTCAGACAACCGGACAGCAATCATGTCTGGTAGGACATGTACTATTGGGAAATGTGAAAGTGGTGGAATGAAAAAATTAAAAGAAGCAGAATTACAGGGAATGAAAATCATGAGTTTCAAATTGGATGAGACCCTTATTAAAGATTGAACAGCCAATAAGACGGTTTCAGACGATTTTTGAGGCCGCATACCCGGATATTCGGCACCTCACTACGTCTGGATCCGATATCCGGTAAAATCGCTATACGGCATATCCCTGAATCAATGAATAATCAAATTATGGATAGTAAAAACGGGGTCTTAATCGGTGCGCGTGCAGTAATCAATTGTACATCGTTTTGAGCATTGTTGATTAAGGGGACTTAGCAAATTTTCCATACTCCAAATATTATTAATATCTTATCCGAATTTCATTACACATCGAAAAATGGACATTTTCAAAAATCACTTGTCGCAAGGTTTCAGGCACACGGTTGATCCGATTATATCTCTCGACATCTCATTTTCTTCGGAAAGCAATCCTTCTTCGTATGAATGAGGGAAATTGAAGAACAAAATTTTTGGACCAAGTTATCAGCAAAAAAGTGACTAGATTGTCGCTAAATTTCGATAACTGACCATAACTTATCACAGGAGTTTTTTTTCTCAGTTTCCCTCATTCCCATGATGAAGAATTGCTCTCCAAAGAAAATGAAACGTCGAGAGACATTATCGAATCAACCGGGTGTCTGAAACCTTACGACCAGTGATTTTTTGGAAAAAGTCCATTTTTCGATGTCTAATGAACTTTGGATAAGATATTATTGATTTAGAATTTGTTGAATCACGCTGTACTGGTTCCCTTAATCGATCGATCAATCTGTCTCTTAGGATTAAAATTTGAATAATTAATAGGTGATTTCCTCGCCAATATAGCTGCGTCCTTAAATCCTTAGACATAGGGGTGATAAAATGGTGAGAATACGGTGTAAAGTTGTATAGAAATCCCTCTAACTCGTTTTATTATTATTTTACGTCGGCAATATATCCGGCCTTAAATTTACTGCTGTTTCCTCGTCAAATTATAGTTCACTGCCGCTTAAAACCAGCTGCAGACAGGAACGAGGGAAGCGACACAGGGTGCAAAAGTCGTCTTCGCGGTATTCGCAGAATCGGGTAATCCCTCACTGCGTCGATGCTGTATGACAGCGGTGCGGTAACGCAGCCCATTAATACTTCGAGATTTATAAAACGAAGATCAGGATGGGGGAGGAACGGGATGGGGGCGATATGACGCCTGGAACGGGCTCCGGATGATCCGATTCCCTCGGGAATCTGTGGCAACACAGTTTGTCCATTGAGCGAACGGTACCCACTCCCCGCTCTGTAGGATCCCCGGCATCCTATAGCACCCGAAATCCGGAGCCGCGTAGGTGTCGTATATAGTAGGTCCGACGACACGTAAGGGCTAATATCGTGCCCTATGTATATTTATACCGCATTAAAATTCACCCTCTCTTAAAACGAAAACGAAAACGGGGACCTGGAGCTCATGGTGCACCTAGCGGTGTCCGGTCTGGAGGAGACACTGCGCTTTTTAATGGACGAGAGATATTCAAAGTCAAAAAGCCACAGGGTGGAAAGTCAACGAAATTGAAATCTTCGTTTTCGGAAAGTTCGTCGAAGTCGATCAGATGTAGAGCGTGATGTCACGACACTTTGACGAAATTGACTATTTAAGGTGAAATGAAAGTCACGTGACCTCGATATGATTTACACTTGGAATTTTCAAACGCTATTTTCTCAGCCAAAACACATTCGATTGATGTGAAATTGATATCAGTGACGTAGAAAAACTCAATGAAGGGCCTGCCAATCGTGGATTTTCGAAAATCGAGACGTAATAACAGTTTTTTAACAATATTCTTCTGTAATCCAAGGAAGTGCTGTCTCTCTCCACGAGGGGCAGCACCTCCTTGGGTTACAGAACAATTTTGTTACACAAAATTCTGATTACGTCTTTCGATATTCGAAAATCCACGATTGGCAGGCCCTTCATTCAGTTTTTCTACGTCACTGATATCAATTTCACATCAATCGAATGTGTTTCGGCTGAGAAAATAGCGTTTGAAAATTCCAAGTGTAAATCATATCGAGGTCACGTGACTTTCATTTCACCTTAATCGTAATTTTATTTCAAAAAGTCTGATTCAAAACTGTTTCACCAAATTTTTCAATTCTATGCGTCTTGAAAAGTAATTTTGATTCTTCTGTAATGAAAGTGTTTGCGGCAAGGGAGCTTTTCAGTGATTTTTTTAAATCATTCTTTAGACTCTAAATAGCAACTAGATTTTTTTTCAGATTTTTCAAAATCAATTTCAGCGCTTGCTGGATTCTGAAAGTTATTTTTTGAATACCTCAATGGCCGTGACCAAGCTCTTCCGAATTGATCAAATTTTATTATTGTTTACTGATTTTTTTTCCTTTATTCTTACTTATATTCAACTTTGAATTATGATTCAATAAATTGACGGTGTATTGATCACCACTTCCATTTTGTTTTTTGTCAATTCTTTAATTAAAAAATCTGAGAATCAGGCCGTAGGACATTATGCAATTTAGGTTAAAAATTTTCATTTCTGACACAGAGTTTTTGAGTATTTTTTTTTAGATTTTTCGGTCACGGCTATCGAGGTGTTGAAAAAAAACTTTATAAATTCACCACAAGGTCAAATTTATTTTGAAAAATCTGAAAAAAAATTTTACTTGATATTTAGAGTTGACAGAATGATACAAAAAACCATGGACCAGATCTGAGAGGTCGAGGGTCACTGGCAGGACGATTTGCCATAGACTGCCTCACATATATTACGATGATTGAAAAAATACTGGTAGGACACTTTTCTCTGGTTATTGAAGTGGAAAAGATCGACCATTTTGAAAAAACAAACTGGGGACTCTGAATTTCAATTATCAAAATGTGACTGAAGGACAGATTTTCAACAACCTTTTTCAAACGTGAATTGATTTTTTTCTTTGACATCATTTTCCTCTTAGACGACTGAAACACGTCTTTGTTTCTCATTCAAAAGAGTTCCTGAACCTAATTATGATTTTTACTGGTTGATTTATCCTATGAGATCCTATCGTTTAACCTTCATCTGACTTTCTGACTGTATGCGGTCATAATAATGACGTGCGTTAATAGCCCAAATCGAAACTCTAGCTACCCGCACGTAGGTCTGCAGAACAGAGTAAAATACATTTCGCTATATCACATATGTGCTGGGAATTCGCTCGAGTATAGTCTACAAAGTATTCCTTTCAATGGTCTCCCGCGGGACCAGGGCGAATGGTGTCATTGCCAAAACCCATGGGACCAACAAGTGCACAACTTACCCGTTGGTGGGATGATGGCTAGGGGAGAACCTACATGGGCGTACGACTGCTCATCTTTCGCCTTTTCGGTCTCTCTCACACGTGGCTCGACTTTGACTAAATAATAAAATCATAAACAATACGTCCAGGGTTCATTTTTCTGGTGCTCTGATTGCAAAAGACAGACTCGACTTCTCAGGGTGGCTACCGTCGTATAACTAACAGAACCGCATCGAGACGTGGGAGAGGAAGCGATAGCAGTTACCTGGAGGCAGTTAACTTAACCGTTGGCAGTTAACTTAACCAAATGTTAACTGGTCGTCGTTACGTTTACTGTTAACTGTTCGTTCTCTTCCATTCTGCTTCACTGTTACTACGATCCTCTGTCTATCTCTATCCGAACGCGTGGACCCCGCGAATGGTTCGACCGGTAACGATTGTGAGAATTAGGGTTTAGGGTTTGAGGGTCGGTTTTAATCGACTCACGCCTATTTCTTACCAATTAAAATTACAATCAAATTGACCATTCGCAGCTTATCGAAGTGGACGGGGAATCGAATTACTGCTAGCTTTTTCCACTCAGTATTTCTGCGCACCCTGCATCGACCCCCTTCCATCCACTTCTCTCAGTATAATCATATTTTCAATAATCAACCGTCGAGTACCCACTCGAAATGAATCTTCATCGAATTTTTTAGAACATTGATGAGAAAATAAAAATTTAATATTAAACTACTGGAATCTGATTCAAAACCTGGTTTGTCACGCAAGAAAATGCTTGAAAATGAGAAAAACGTTTCAGTAGGTTTACTAAATTCTTGTGTGTTGGTTCATTGACATTCTTAATTCTGTTAAGATTACATAAATGAACTGTTAATCTGACAAATTGAATGTGAAAAGAGGTTCCTTATGTCGTCTAGGAAGTAATGTGAAGATAGTATCAATTTTTTACGGCACAGGCATTAAGAAGTAACTTTTTGACACCTGTTTTCGTTCCGGCAAGTGGCACTTTATACCGCTAAGTTCAAAGTTGCGGTATAAAGTCTTTATTCCGCAACTTTGATGCGCAGTTCGAAGTGCGCATGTCAAAGTTGCGGAATAAAGTCGTTATACCGCAGGTTACCCCCTCTCTACTACCTTTTACAGCAGCTCCTGTACGCAGTCCGTGCGGAACTCAACTAGCGTCAAAGTGACTATTAATGCCTTTTCCGTAAGAAATATTATATGGGGCGCGCGCAGAAAGTAAATGCCACATAAGTATCTATTGTATACCTAGATTCTTTCTAACAGTGTCTGAGGTCGCGTTTTTTTATCCACGATTTCAGACGACCTAGTGGACCGATTTTGCTAAAATTTGGACAGAAAGTAGCTCATTGAAAGTAGATATGCTCCTAGGATTTTTAATTTATATCTTCTTCTCGTTTGGAAATGATGGGCATACTGTAAGGTTTGGTCATGCAACATATAAAAAATTTCGTGTTACAGGGAATCCACTTAATCGTAAATATTCTGTGAATTTCCAGATAATTTGAACATATTTTTTTCTTGGAACACTGAATTTTCATATTTTAGAATTACAATCGGAATTAGAATTCAACTATAAATTAAAAAAAAAGTCAAAGAAAAAAAGAATTAGAATTAGAATTTTACTATGAATTGAAAAAAGGGGAAGAAAAAAGAATCGTAGTTAGAATTAGAATTTTACTATGGATTGAAAAAAGTTATAGAAAAAAGAATTAGAATAAAAATTTTACTATCAATTGAAATAAGCGGAAGAAAGAAGAATTAGAATCAGAATCAGGATTTTACTACGAATTGAAAAAAGGGAAAGAAAAAATGATCAGAGTTAGAATTAGAATTTTACTATTGATTGAAAAAAGTGAAAGAAAAAAAGTATTAGAATCAGAATTAGAATTTCACTATGAATTGGAAAAAGTGAAAAAAGTATTAGAATCAGAATTAGAATTTCACTATGAATTGAAAAAAGGGAAAGAAAAAAAAATCAGAGTTAGAATTAGAATTTTACTATGAATTGAACAAAGTGAGGAAAAAAGTGTTCGAAAATTCGGGTATACAGACTCGAAAGACACTTTTTTGTTATTTCAATGTACTTCTACCGAGTCTTTCGGTTGATGTGTCGCTTTTCTAGCGATATTTTAGTGTTTTTTTCTCAGAATATTGTCAAATACTTTGTTGATTTTTTTTTTCGAGATTCGAGATTCGATTTTTTGTATTTTTGTATTTTTGTATTTTTTTTTTCAAATTTGGATAATTTTTTTCGCTTTATTCAAGTGCGATTAAACAATGGATAAAACTGACGTAGTATCCGCGGCCATGGAAAGCGGGTAGTGGGTAGGTAGGAGTGTAGGGAGAGAATTGTCTTTGATAGCGGCGCTCGATAAGCGTCGTGACGTTGGGCGCCGGCGCGGTGGAGCGCCTTTCCAGAAATTCCAACCCCTCCATTGGTCGATTCCAACCCTCAATGTGATTCAGGTAGCACACGTTACCCTGGAAACTGCGCGCGGAAAATGACCGCCTTCCTGTATACAGGAGGGTAGTAGGTATGTATTATATGTCTTTATACATATGTTTTTCAGCATACACTTGCCATCTCCATTTTACATGGGCTTTTATCTGTATCTGTGTAATAATAATACACATACATTTAATTTCTATGTAAATGTTCTCCTCAAAATCCTCTCCTCCTCTTCAATACGATGGAAATATTCTCTTTCAATTATGTTATACCTCTACAGCTGCTATCTAGATGCTCCAAACATTTATTAAAATTTTCCGACATTTTTTTTTCCTTTTTCATGTAAATTCATTGCATGTCTCACTTTTTGTTTGTTTCTCTTTTTAATCGTTTATTTGATACCGGAGTGCTTTGTTGCATTGTTGAGTGAAGTTTGACATGACAAAAAACTTCTGATTAACAAGAAATATAATAAAACAGGCTACAATTAAGCTTGTTTTCTAACTAATTTGTAATTAATTGCACTGGCCATATTTTTTCAAAAATACATTTTCAGATGAACCACTGGACCGAGAAGGTTGAATTTTTTTCGAAGGATATCTTTTAATAAGACCGTTTTTAAAGCCGGTTTTAAAATAGTGGATGCTACAAGTTTCTTAAAATCCCATGCTTTTCTTATTCCTCATGGTAATTCAACAAACTAATTATTTAGAAGACAATTCTTGGGTATGGGATTAGACTTTCAATAATTTTATTTTCCATTATAATTTATAATTAGTAATTTATCTGCGAATCGCTGAATCGATTTCGCTAAAATTTGGACAGAGTTGATTTACTTTTTCACACGATGTCACACTTAGCCTTTGAGCCCATTTCTACTTCCGGTTTTGAACCGGTGATCTCTAGTCTCTGAGATTTTTCGAGATCATCCAATCAACTTCGGAATAACATTTTACCCTTATGGAAGGAAACGTAAATTCAGGAATCAGAGAGGGTTTTTTTAATCTCAAGATTACAAATCTTGATGACTATTAAAGGAAATATTATTGAAAGGGCACTTTTTCGAGCATAGCAAGTACTGAAATATGCAGAAGATTATAGTTTTCACGTTAGTATCATTTTTTTGCTTTCACTGAACTTGATTGAACTTCATAATTTAGAGTTTGTGATTTGCTGAATGTCTTTTTGTACTCTTTTCAAGTCAGAATTAATTGATTCCACACGAAAAGTAGAGTTTTTGGGTCAAACCGCGGTTTTAGGTTTGTGGAGGAGAAAAATTCGCGGGAAAAAAAAATAAAACACAGTTTTTGAATCTGTCCTCTTACAAAATTCTTATATTATCACTAATTTCGATGTCCTTTCTAGATTCTCATCAATCGAAATAAAAAGCTGTGTGTTTGCTCATACTTCACCAATTTTTAGTGTCTTCTACCCTATTTCTTTCACTCAATTTTTTCTGTATCTTTCCCAACTTTTTCCATCTCTCTGTGTCCTTTTTTTGCCTCTTTGTCTGGATACAGTAAAATGGTTGGAAATTTGATATGCGGATGGTGTGGCACTAAACCTAAGTTTTCACCGCTTGACTTGACTTGAGTGACGTACAGACACACACACACAATACACACACTTTCGACTATCCGCTTTGAACGAACGAACGAACGAAAAGCTCAGGGTTCTTTTTCTTCTGGGAGCGAACGGGGTATAAAATTTTCATGATATTCTATTAGCGAAACGTTTTTCCCGACGTGACCGGGTGCCTCAAAGTGTATAATAAATGGGCCACACAATTTTTTTTTTGTTTTTTGCTCCTTTTTGTAAACTTTTGTTTTGCTTCACAGTAAATTTGTTATGTCTGTGAACAAAAACCCGGAGGGTTTCAGTCATTCAATTGAAACGAATCAAGAAAATCACTACGCACACTTGAATCCTGTCCTTCAGATATGAAAAGATTATAAGGGTAAACGACGACAAGAAGTCAGCAACGTTGAAATCAACAATCAGTTTTTACCCTGTCTAGATATCTGTGAAGGGGGGGAATTTCACTCTGAAGGGTTGAACATGAGGAACTAAATTTATTCGCTCTTAATTTTTATTCGCAAAAAAGTGAATTTTTTTGCTTTTTCGCAGGCGGATAAATTTCGTCCTATTAATTTGTTTATATAAATTTTTGACTTGACGAAGTGATTTTTTATTTGGCTTATTGGAATGGCAAACCAATTCGGATAACAAGAGCTGACGAATCGATTTGGGATCGATTGACATTGCAGATTTATTATCACTTGAATGTCACGATCTCTATGAAATTTCAAGAAATCAAAACCCCCCAAAATACTTTGGTCGATGGTAAAAATTGCCGCAAAACCTCGGAAAGTACAATTGAATAGAAAATAGACTGCATAATAATGGATGCATGATAAAATCCCTCGTAATGAACTGAAGCAAAAGTTGTTTGCAAGCTTTTGGAATCATTCAAAATCGTAATAAGTTTTCGATATTTTAATTGGCTATGGCCAAGAATTTTTGAAATGACTGTGGAATTTTGTAAAATTATATGTTTTTAATTGGTTCAATCAAATTACTCGTAGAATTTTATCGCCTATCGCTTCAAAATTGTTCGTAATAACGGTTCAGGAAATTTCAATGGTAAAATTCCCTGAAATCTGAATAATTGAATGTTTTCATGTGTAGCAGAAATAACACAAAAATGTATTGAACTATTAGAGATTATTGTAAATAGTTATCTTCTGAAACCCAGTATAGCTCCAATGTGACAGCGATAAACAAGTGACTATATTCATTTATATTGAAATCACTTATCGTTGATTATGTAGATAATAAATGAAGAGCCACTCGAATATTGAACAGACAGTTCAAGTTTCTCGTTATTCAAACTCGATAGAGGTCAAAGTTTGTGAATGAACTTCAGACCATTATGAATATTTTCACCCTAGAAGCGTCATTTAGACGTCGTGGATGTACTTCCTCAAGTCCGGCTACTTCCAACACATATAAATCTCTTTATTAGGAAATTTTATCAGATTAAAAATTATTGTCTCATGCAATTTTTTGCAGGACTAAACAGAATTCTGTAGATTTTCAAAGAAAACCGATGGGTTTTGGCTGACTATGAGCTAGCTTTTGAACTTTCCGTTACTTATTTGGTTTCCAGCCATTCAAAATTTTGCAAATCCGACGTCAGATTCTTGATCAGCGGTTCAAAAAACCTTGAAGTACCAATTTTTGTGAGATTTCGAATCTTTTTAGTTTTTTCCCAATCAAATTGGATTCGAAATTTTTTATTTTGCGAATTTGACTCGACATTCGTTATTATAGTGACGCAAAAAACCTTAGCATACCAATTTTCATCAAAATCCGAATACTTCAAGTTTTTTCTTGTAGTATATTGAATACGCAGAATTGGAATTTTGCAAAACTGACTTGAGATTCATGATCAGCAACCCAAAAACCATGTTACGGTACCAATTTGGTAAAAATCCGCGCCCCCGTTTTCGAGATCAATGGAAACTAAACTTTTCATTTTCGGGGTGGTTACAATAATTTTCTCTTTTCTTTGAAAACAAAAAAACGGGAAGTTGAAAAGACATTTTGTGTGAATTCTCGAGATGCTCATTATTTGTTTCGCATACGAATCATTTCTCAGTCTTCAGATCATATTAATAATTCTGGACCCTGGAGCTACCGTGTTGCACAGTGGCCAGACCGCCATCTGTGTAGGCAGCTAGTTGGCTGGTTTGATGGTTCCTCGCACCACCACCTATACACACAGTGTACCGTCAGCCTAGCACACAGCGCATTGTGTGGCTTGGGTAAAATTTAACCCCCGTAGAGTCGGGGGCTTAGCAACTCTCCGGGCAAGTTTCACCGTATCACTTTAATCCAAAAAGCCACATTAGGCCTGCCGCAATTGATTCTCAAACAACTCCTAACGCCGTTTCCGACTCCTGGTTTACGATCTGCGATCACCTCCAACGGATCCGCAACTTCTTCCACCGCGACTTGGGCATCGGCTCATCCCATGATTGAAAAACCTCAACCCGAGTGAGACACCTTTTCGGTGACTTTGGGACCGTTTGTCATTTGTATCCTTCGATCATGGCCACTCGTCATAAGCAAAGGACGGTGAGTGGTCAGTTTCGTGGAATACTGACGTTGTGAGATGTAGAATGTGTTCAATGAGCGTATTAGTGAATCAAGTTGATATTGACTTACTTGAACGCGGCTTTCTGTGAGTCCGATTCTCATCGCGATTTCTTCCCTCATGAAGATATCAGGGTAGTGTGTTTTGCTGAAACACCTTTCCAGCTCATTGAGCTGGGCCGGTGTAAACCTCGTCCGATGTCGTTTTTGCTTCGCCGGTTTGTCGTCCCCTTGACCGATGGACCCCGAGTTTCCTGAAATGAACCAAATTTAGGATAAGAGTATGAGAGGGTCTTTGACTTTGAACAATCACCAAGGCAACGTAAAAGTACATCGGAAACAGCAAAGAACGACTCGTCGCAAAATGAAAAAAAGAATCCTTTGAGAGCACCTAATCAGCCAGCAGGAAACGTACGGGATACATGAATTCAAATAATACCGAATTCAAAAGACCTATAGAAGACATTCTTGAAGTCACCATCTTATTTTTTATTTTCGGCTATTGAACACATCTTCCATGAAAATAACATGGACACTTATGAAAGACTTCGGAATCCAGACATTTTCAACGTGATTTCCAAACGTCTTCCAACATCGAAGACGTGATTTACCCAAATTTTGGATTTGGAAGACTTTCAGTCAACTACTACGAATCATTTGACCTTGAAGATGTGCTTTTAAACGGCTTTCGACTTTGGAAGATGACCTCGGTTTGATCGTGGCTTTCAATTTGCGAGTCCTAGAATACCAATCTGGACATCTTGTTCATCTAGTATCGTCTGAAAACTGTGTTCTCTCTATTACCCACACCCTGTCCAAGATGATCATCCATGCGACTTAGGTGGTCAGCAAAAATTCATAATCCAATCCTGGCTGCTTCCACCTCCTGGACCGTTTATGAAGAAGTTAGTGGAAGGATGTGCAATCGCGGAGATGAGTGCTCCTTCATCTCATCGATAAGACATCCTCTATGTGGTTCAACATCATGGTCAGTGCTGGCGGTGCAGTTTAAATTTGTATAGGAGTCATCAGTGGAGTAGTAGGTAGCTCTTACGTGCAGGATGGCTTAGAAACACGGACACCAACGTCCACATCTAAAGGATGAAAAGGTAGATACCGGAGTCGTTCGCAGAGCGGTACGTGCGGCTCGGACGGGGTGAGACGAGCGGACGCCGGTTGGTCACTTAGCATCAAGGTGTTAGAATCGTCACCGGCCTCTGGCTTCTAGGCGAACAAATACTACCACACATTTGGTCTCTCTCTTTTATCTCTGTATTCATACCCTCACAACTACAGTTGAACGCGTTCGCGTGACGTAAAAACGCGAGTCTTTTAAGCTCTAGACTGGCCTGGCCTGACTTGGCTTCGACTGAACCACTAAATATCGCATGAAATTAATATTATGAAGTTATGTAATGAACTAGTTCTGAACCCCGAAAGCATCGATCAGTGAATAATGGAAGAAAAGAGATCGAAAATGGGACATTTTTGTTCGTTTTTCATTGCAGATTACACAGTGGCTCAAAACATCTAGCGAATCAAGGATGTCTACACGATACTGAAAAGATGTATAGAAAATCGTCTGAAAGATTCCTTCAGAGTAAAAGAAGTCTCGAAGGCGATATGCAAGCAAATGCGTTTGAATATATTTGGAACAGATAATTCAGATGAAGATCGTTTGGAAGTGGTTTTGAAGACGTAATTCAAGAAAAAATTGTTCTCAAGTCCTCCAAAATTATAGTCTGAAAGATTTCTCCCGATGGAAAGTCGTTCAAAGCTTGTTACTGGGTCAATTGAAAATCGGCCCGACCATGTCTCACAATCCAAAGTCGTCTGAAAGTCATCTGAAGCTTAAAAATAAGTCGTTTCGAAGAGGTACTTATTTAACCTTAATTCGTTTGAAAGTGTTTTCAATGTTGAACAGAAATGATTTTCAAACCGTAATTCAATTAGAAGTCGTCATATATTGCAAAGAAATTGCTTCCCGTTTCAAAGACGTATTCGAATGAAAAATAGTTTTGAAGATGTTTTTTTTTTACCAAAAGTCGTATTCTAATTTGTCGGAAATAGTTTTCTGAATAAAAATTGTTCCGAGGACGTTAAAAGGTAATTGCAAGAGTAAAAAGTCATCTGGAAACTGGCTTCTGCCTGAAAGTCGTCTCAAAATCGTCTATCGATGAAAACCCCCCTATCTGTCTTTCGATAGCCTTGGATCGCTCAAATCCGTCTACCACAATCATCCCACATCATCGTCTATTCGTTCTTCAAATCCGATTTCAGGGTGTTCCACTACCGAGTTACGCTAAAGGTGGGGTCTCGGTGGACCACCCCTGAGCGAGGGTTTCAAGTATGGTCTCAATAAACGTGGACCGGAGTTTGTGAGGCTACGAGGTACCGAGCGAGAGATGAGCATGAATGAAACCGAGTTTTACAACTCGTTCGTTTCATTCGGCTTCCCTTTTATTTTTACCGTCTCTTGATGGTTTTATACCGATTTTATTGACGGTGCAAAAAAAAAACACAATAGATATAAAAAGGAATAAAAGTTCAAGCGGCGGTCTTTTGAGCCCAACCCCCGGTTACGTCCACGGGATCCTGGTTCTGATCGGCGAAGGAAAAAGAAGAGATTCAGTATTTGTGTACTCCTGAGGAATTACCATCTCACCTCAACGCCGCTCCTCCCAGAATCTTTTGTGTACGGTAGTCATAGTAGCAGTAAGTAGCTACGGGAAGAGTATATTCAACGGATACCGTGTCCGTTTGTATACGGAATGGAATGGAATGAAATGAAATGGAATGGAATGGAGGTATGAGGGGTTACCCGCAGAGAATACCCGAAGTCAAGAAGTTTTAAATCAAATAAAAGGCCTCTAACCAAACTTTAACTCACAGTAGACTTGTTTAAGTAGCGTCTAAGAATACTAATTAGACACCGACACACCGGATCCCTTTCACAAACGCGCCACTATTACACCGAAACTCAACATAGAGCACCACCGGAAATCATGGACCAGAGTTGAAATCGAAAAAGTCGTCCAATAGTCGTCTCGCAGGACTTGCCGAAGATGTCATTCAATCAGAAGATGTCCTAGACCAAATTGAATGACAGGGAAAAAAATTGGTGCCCTGCCAACGCTGACATTGAATGAAAAAATGGAAGAGAAAATTTTCCGATTTTATTGAGTTGCGCATTTCGATATTCCGTAATGTCGTCGATACGGATGATTGACGGTAACGATCGGGTGACGGGTTCACGTCCGACGGCGCATTGTACCCGACGGTACCGTGCCGGCTGGGCGACCAGTACTTGGTCGACTACTCGCTACCGGTTCCTTAACTTCCTGGCTAATTTAATCTGAGTGAGTTAAGTTAATTACGCTTATCAGACCCGTGAACTAACGGCAACGGCAACGGCCCCCCGACGGCACCCAGGAGGGAATTAGAAGGACCCAAACAAAAACACAGCACGTGCTGTGATGCTGCCACTAACAGATACCGAACACGCGGTGAGGCGTAGTCGTCAATCGGGCGACGTACTTTGATTGGTTTCCTGGGTACTTTTTTCTAAATGATCAAACTGAACAAACTTTTTGTAGTCTTCGATCGAAAAATATATCAAGAATTTTTGAGTGCTTCAGTTTTGTAGCGATGAAGTCTAATGGGAGATTTGAACGCGTGTCATCCTTCTATGTGTGGGTACTGAAGCAATAAAGCGAGTGAGAGCGTTTAGGGCGTGCTTTGGGCATTGGATTATTGGTCCATGATGCGTTGCATACGTGATGAAAAAGAGGGAGGAAGGACTTGCAGTGGTTGTTTTTTCAAGGAGTCGAAGAACCAAATCATGACATGAGTTTTTTTCACATAGGTTCGGAACAGTACCGTGAGGCTTGTTGAAAGTCGAATAGTGAGGAATTGAATCGAAAGCGGAAAGTCGAAGCTTCAAAGTCGTTTCGCAGCCAGTGCTGAATATTTTATGATCAGTCGTTCACATTTCACGATACAACAAAGTTTATGAAACGATTTTTGCTGCTGTTACTCAGTCAGAAACAAATTGCCGTCCAAACTGGAAAAAAGAAGATTCAAAGTTGAAAGTAAGACTCGGCAAGATGAAACAGTGATTTCCAATTTTGATGGATTCAAGATTCTGTAACCTTGGACAAAGTGGACGAAGCTTAAATCCTCAAGAGGCGCTGCAAGCAGACATGTGAGAGGTCAATTCTGCTCTTGTAACATCTGAGCGAAAATATGAATGCTGAATACTATCCGAAAATCAAGCCGAATGACAACGCAAGGACCGAATTTTGTATAGATTCGTTAAAACGTACCAAAACTTCGATTTGCATCACATGGTTACACCCGAAGCACTCTTTGAATATTGATTGGAGCTTTATGGAACAGTTTTACCAAGTTCTTGTGTGAACTGGACTCTGGAGTTAGAGCAAAGTGGCGGGAATAGTGAAGAGCATCAAGAACAAGATAGCCACTAAAACCAAGACGACTTAACCAACATGTGAAAGAAGATCATAAAGCTCGCGTCGGTGGTACATCAAAAATTGCAATACTACGCTAGCACAAAATCTTCTCACTTCTGAGTTTCGACTGGAGAAGCAAACGAATATACTTCTTCGAGTCGTCTAACGGCCTCAAATGAGTCAATGCCAAAAAAGCAGACTAGGGGACGTCTGAAACAAACAGAAGACTCCTCAAAAGACAAACGCACGATAAACAAGACGTAAAGAAGTCGATTTCTCAGGCATCCAACCACGTCACTGAAGTCCTCTCCGACTGCAGGCAATCATCGTCAGTCTGTTATCAACACGACTTGAGGACAGCATCACACACGTCCTGATTGGCTCATTGTCAGACACGGTCGTTGACGAAAAATAAAAAAGAACTACACATTGCGAGAGCACAAAGCACAAAGGACCTTAACATTTGTACTTCAGGACAAGACGGTGAAGCGAACCAAATCTAACCAAGGGTAACTTCTTCGTGGTCAGTACTTATCTTCAAGACGCGGTCTGATGAAAATGGGTCAACATTATGAACGTCCGTATCTGTACGTAATCTTTGCCCATTTCCACCAGGATGAGACCACTAATTGATGGATAGGTGAACTCATTACCATCTTGAAATTTAATGAGTACTGCAGACTGTGAATACTACCTGAAGAGTACCTTAGGCTGTCTAGAAGAGCATCCAGATAAGATGTGATTGGTGCTTATCGAGAAGCACAAGATGTGAAGAAGTTAATGACAAATAATGTTGTAGGTTCACAAAAACCACGCCAATGATTGTGCTAATGTTGCGTTAAGCTTGTTACACATTTTCGATACAACATACAAATTCTATGTTTGTACAGCTAATAGACGTAATGTTTGAGTGGATCTTCAGAAGGGTGACATTTTTTGTCTGTACTGTGTTTAATGGAGTATAAAATTACCGGGGATTCCGTGTATGGAGCCGCCGGTTGATATGTTGTTGAGCATGCCTCCCCAGGAGCGAAACTCCTGCACAATCCTGGTCGAGGTATCTTCAATTGTAACACTGTTTTATAAAACGTACGTCCTGAATGTCGTATTATTATAACTGATCAAGTATTTCACCACTTTTATTATTCTCAAACTCTTCGTAGCGACTTTGATGTGAAGCTACGCGGTAACAATCGGTGAAACTTTTTACTGGCGATTAAACGGTTCGTAATTACCCTAGTCGATATTGCACAAACGAAACAAGTCGACAATACCTCTTCTCCACCTCGATTTATTACCACTGCGACCTGATTAAGATAATTCACTCTCATCGATAACCGGCCCGAGCCTTTTGAAGGCAGACAGCGGACTGCCCGGCGGCTGCCATATCGGCCCTCCGACTCCCACCAGGCCAGACCTCGCCCCCGCCTTCTGCATCCAGGTTGTGGGCGGGATATTAAATCCCGAGTTCCTATACCGACCTCGAGGATCCTAACCCCGAAGAGGAATGCCGAAAAATATTCGCACAGGATTATGGGAGCCGGTTTTCAGGGTTCACGGTTCAGGGTTTGGGGTTCAGGCCACACGATCAGGCTACTAGATCATTGATTCAGGGCTGCTTCATTATCCTACCAGTTGCAGTATGTTCGAATCATGCGTTCATCATCATTTCAACAAATTTCACCGTGGTTACATAGGTACTTTCAAAAACAAAAAATCATTAACTAAAAAGTAACAATACATAAATTACGAAAGTCTTGCAAATTAAGGATTTGAAAAAATCACAAGACAACAAATTATGAAATTCTTGAAGATTACGAATCACGGAAGTCTTTGGAGAATCACATGGTATAAAAGTCTTGAACATTTTTTGAATCGCAAATTAGAGAGAGAACACAATTACGAATGTCCTGCAAAGTCTTGAAAATGAAAAAGTAAAAATGACAAAAATATGAATGACAAAAGATTGAAGATGGGAAAATGACAAACTATAAAAATTTCAAATTCATAAATGACGAAAAAAAAAATTACATAGATCCGGACGTAACATGTAACAAAATTTACGAACAGTCACAAAATTAGAAGCGATGAAAATTACAAAATTTCAGAAGCAAAGGGAATTCTTCACCCAGTTGATTTAATTTGCATCATGGAATATCTGATTTCACTTTTTTCTATTTGCCATAGAGCAATTCGTTCCAGAAATCGAATCAATCGGCTTCATGATGGAGAGAAGATGATAGGTTAGCGACTTTGAGACGTCTTTCAGAATATTTTTGTCTGATCAGGCGTCTTTCAGAAACTATTCGCCCACTTTTAGACAACTATTATTTGCATTTAGAACTCTTGGAGGTTTTAGACGACTGTCAAATCAATTATGGACGCCTTGTCTGAATGTAAAACTCCTGAAAAACTTTTGGATGACTGTAAGACCACTTTTTATTGTTTATAACTGTTTGAAGACTTCCAGACGACTATTATTCATTCATTGAAATCTTTGAGACGATCATAGACTTCTACACGGTGAAATAGATATTTATGTGGCATGCGTCGAAAGTAACTGTTTATTCGGCAAGGTTATGCTTTTCGTACGAGCCGTTGGTTTTACCTGGCGAGCCGAAGGCGAGCCTTGTAAAGCAACGGCTCGTACGAAAAACATAACCTTGCCGAACAGTTCCTTTCTGCGCGCGCCCCATACAATATTTCTTACGGCAAAGGCATTAATAGTCACTTTGACGCCAGTTGAGCTCCGCACGAACTGCGTATAGGAGCTGCTGTAAAAGGTCGTAGAGAGGGGGTAACCTGCGGTATAAAGACTTTATTCCGCAACTTTGACATGCGCACTTCGAACTGCGCATCAAAGTTGCGGAATGAAGACTTTATACCGCAACTTTGAACTTAGCGGTATAAAGTGCCACTTGCCGGAACGAAAACAGGCGTCAAAAAGTGACTTTTTAATGCCTGTGCCGTAAAAAATACATTGTTGGGTTAACAAAGTGCCGTGCTAGATAGGGGATAAGCCCGGTTTTCTCTAAAATTTACCAAAAGTAAGGTAGCTCCAAGTAAGAGCCTTAGATTTTACAGAAAACTCGACTTTTCCCCTATTTAGCACGGCACTTTGTTAACCCAACAATGTATTTTTTCTAGTGTAGATTCGCCGTGTCTAAATACGTGTCGCTCCCAAACTTTTCGACGACTTGATCTACTTGACAACTATTAGACCTCTATTTAATGAATATTAAACGACTTTCGTTGACGATGCGTCTCTGAACTCGCAGACAACTTTTCGACTTCTTTCATTGAACATGTTTCTGGATTTAAACCTGACAAGACAGAATCCAAAAAGTTTATTACCAAAGACGTCTAGCAAGAAGACTTAAAAAACTGATCCTTCGCCTGAAGACGTCTTACCTATTGAAAAACGGTCCTTAAGACGACTTTTGGTTTTTCTGTCTCGTCTCTGATCGACGTTGCGATTCGTCTAATTAAGAAGGAGAAGAAGAAAAAAAAACTTTCAAGTATCTCGACAACAAAATTTCATCGACAATATCAATAAAGTAATTTGTCAAACTTTTAGAGTGCCAAGATTCCCCCAGGCTCTATCGTCTAGCCGTCTTCAAACATGAATAAGACAATGAAAATAACAGAAAGTATCCCAAGATTCCGAATCTCGTGTTCACATATTAATTTTCTGTCTACCAAAAATTTCAATTCTGTTTTTTGTACCTCAGTTTCAGCGGGGGGGGGGGGGGGGGGGGGGGGGAGGGGGGAAGAGCACAGGGAACGGGTGAACTGCAGAGTACTGTATACATCTCTCTTCGGAGATGAGAATATAGAGGAGAGTAGGGGGGGAGGGGGGGCGAGGCGATCAAGGGGGAGAGAAAAGGAGAGAAAAGGAGGTATACGGGCTTATCTATAGGGGATGTCGGGTATCTCTCAGTTTTGCTCTGTTGTAGGCGTATCCCACGGACTACGGAATATCCAATGGAGAGTAAGCTCCCGCCCCCGCGTTTCCCAACTGGGGGTATTCCGCGACTGGGTACCACGCCGCTGATTCTCTCTACCGTAAAGATTTATTGAAATTTTATTTTTATGGCTATACGCGAGCCAACCTCCCCCCCCCCCCTCCCCACGAAGCTCGAACCCCCCACCCACGAATGGGTTCTACCGGCTTTTATTCCCTCTATCCCCGATTTCTTTCCTTTTCGATGTTTTTTTTTTTTTTTTTTATCGTTTTTGAACATCGTTTTAATTCAATGTCGCAGTTTTATTCACAGTTTGAAGAGATGTTAGTTTTTTTTCTTCTCATCTTATGATTTGAACTTTTGTTTGAAGTTAAAAAGACGGTACGTTTAATTGAGAAATGTTTCAAAGACGTTTTTTTTTTTTAAGACAGTTTTCAAAATTTTTTCGAACTCACAATATATTTTGTAAAAATGGAATTTGAATTAGGCGATTTTTTCATAAGACGGTTTTTCGAATTGAAAAACGTGTTTCAAAGACTGTTCTGTGAATTAGAAAACTTTGCAAAGACCTTTGTTTTTTCAAATTCAACACCGTTCAAGTTGGTGGGCAGTGATTGAATTGAAGAACGTTTGAAGATGTCTTTGAATTGACAAGGGATTTAGAGACTGTTCCTTGATTTCAAATTTGCTTTTCCTTTTAATGGTAGGACATTTTGAAAGATGCTTTGTTCAAGTTTAAGGAAGTTCGAAAACGGTGGTTGAATTGAAAAACGTTCAGAGACAGTTTAAAATTGAGCACATTTATTGAAACGTGCTTTTCCAATCGAATTACGATGTATTTGAGACGCTATCTTTTTCTTTTCAAATTATGAACCTTTGAAGACGTCGTTTCACGTTTTGAAATTTTTCTTTCCCAATTTTTGTTTTTAGTTCGAAGAGGTTCAATTCGAAAGTCTTTATCCGGGTCGAGAGCTGAATTCGAGACGGTATTTTGAATTGAAAGATACGTTCTGAGCAACGAAGGTAGAATTGTAAGAAGTGTTCAAACGATTTTTCTAAATCACTACTGGACTAATTCAATTCAAAATAAAAAACGAGTGGGATGATCAGGCAAGCGAGAGAGAACGCGAGTTATGAAGATGAAATACAGCAATATGAAAAATATTCCAGGAAAATCCTTTGGAAAGAAATTTAATAAACATGGGAAATAATGCTCCACTAGAGTATCAGGGGCGTTTCGCGGAGGGGAGGTGCTCGCGTGCGTTTCTCGTTCACTGGGAAATACCTCGACTAATTTTCCAATTATTTTACTCCCTCACAAAGGGAGAATGCCACAATGTTGCTCTCGTGCAGAGGAAATAACAGAATCGCAAAAATTCCTTGCTTGCACAAAATTTTGTCGAATAATCGAAACATCGATCTTCGTGCAAACTACTAGAGTTACACCAGCGCCCGTCATCCAGTATGCAGCCAATTCACCGCACCGATCATTGTGTGTCGAAATTGTCAACATGAAACATTCAAAGTATCCAAAGCATCGGGTGCATTTGATTCAATTCGAAACTGATGCAGAAGTGGAAGTGCAATGGATACGAATTTACAAATCAGTTGATTAATTGGACCACGAGACGGACCATGGACGTACTCGATCGTTTGGAAGCTGATCGATAAAACCGAACGTCGAAGGGAAGGTTGCGGTATTTTTTAATAAGGTAACTTGTTGTCTTCAGTGTTTGAGATTCGCGTTAGTGCAGCACTTCCGGCGTCAAATGAAAGGCATAGAACGGTCGTGGTCTGGCCTGGCAGGGCGTGCATCACTGCATCATTGTGTTCGAAGAACCGGGATGTCTCGCTCGGTCTCGATATTGCATTCTGGAAAACCGCGGAATCCGGTGACACAGGTCTGTGGTAACGAAGTATGTGCCCTAGGATGTATCCACTCTGTTCTCTACTGTACTCTGATACGCTGATCCTCCTGGTGCAGTTCACTTCTCTACCTGAATTCGCATATATTACTCACTCGCTACGCGAACTCCATTCCTCCATTCTGATCTTGCATAGCTGGATGAATAGACGTGATGTTGAATACGCGGTTCTAGCTGGGATGAGGATTACTTGCTTTTTCTACGTTCACACACGATGGTTATGACCTTGGAATTGGTCCTCATTCCGATCTGGAATAACTTCCACTGGATCAGGAAGAAACTGACTCTCATGAAACGTTCCAATTCAATGTTCTGACCCTATAAAGGTTGGGCAGAGGGATCGAGACTTTCCAAACCGAACGGGTCTCTAGTTGTCTCTAGTGTACCAACACTGCTACAATATTCGGTGTTGTCGAAACCACAATCATTCTTCTGAGTATGTATGTTTCAAAACGTTTCGAAAGCATGGAGATGTCCTTCTGACGATTTCGAAGAGATGTTTTCAACATTTTGCTTATGAAATCCTCGAAGTCGTTTGTGTGACATTTTTTGATTAACCTTTTGGTGATTTTCGAAACAGATGACGTATTTTCATAATATTTTTGACACCGATATATGAACGTTTCCTTTGATGACGCCTTCATATTGTTCTTCTGTAGTGTGTTGAGTATCCTCTGTTCTTACTATTCAGAAACCTAGTTTTGCACAACTCAAATACTGTTTTTCTAATTGTAAGAACTGCTTGGGAAGTTGAATATTCGATGCTGTATAGCGTGTGCAAAGTAACCTCATATCCTAGCCGTGCGGCAAAGAAAGATTGGCGCGTGCGCACATCGCAAATGGTCACCTTTCCGGACTAGGTGTTTTCGTGCGCACGCGCACCTTGAAGTAATCGACTCTATTTTCACACTTTCACTTATACTGTCGCCCACTTCGAGGTTTGTGAGTCGGTATATCAACCGACTTAGCAATGGCTTTACGACTGTCTTCGTATATAGTTTAATGATCACAATGACCCTGACGAAAATGTTTAAAAAATTTAACTACTTTGGAGAAATCCGTCATCACTCAAGTTATAAAATGTCCTTTGACGTGATATCTTGAAACACGAAGACATCTTCTCCAGCGCCACTGTCATTCTTCATCGTCTCAAGCCTCCGAGTACCAGATCGTCTAACGACTCCGCAAATCTTTCGACACCAGCAGGTCCCTAGGATACAATTTAGCCCCGAGCTCTAGGGGTGCGACGCGGGGTGGGTTAAAGCGGGGGCGTTAGCGTTTCCAATGTGCCTGCTTGGGACGTATCGTCAATTCATTCGCCATCGGCGACATTCTCTCACCATTGCACCGTACTGCACTATCTGCAACACACTGGTCGAAATTCGTACCCGGAGATACACACAGGCACTGAACCCATCCATGGAAACTCATATTACCACTACTACCTAGATTACGAAATCGATTACCACCTGCTGGGTGACTCGCCCCCTCCTCTCTCGTCGTGTTTCGTTCGAACCGTCCAAAGTGCAACGAGACGGTAATTTTATTGGCGCGAATCCGCTGGAGTTGGAAAAAGAGAAGATGTAACAAAATGTCGGATAGAATATGCGAATTCAATGTTCATATATCGAAGATGCATCGTAAATGGTATGAAAATATTGTCTATAGATGATTTGTGGGGATAGAATAGGATGAACGCGAGGAGAATGATGAATACTCGAGGAAGTATACACAACGCCGCATATACTATTCTGCAGACAAATTACTTCTACCTGAAGAAATGCAGGTTTCGAGTGTTGTAGGTGGAGGAGAAGCCAATATAAAACGTATTTGTCTCGATATTCAACAAAGCGTATGATATTGCCTGTCGTGTGGGGGGTAACCGTGCCGGTGCCGCAACGGCGAAGGGAAATGAACCAGGAATATCATGATGAAAAAAAGAATCCTTTGCCCAACTGTTTCATCCCCAATTTAGTTTTATTCATTTCAATGCATTCAGAAATACCTGACGTTGTAACCCTTCATTCAGAACAGGTTGATGCTGCGGCTGTGCAGCTCCTATGTTCGGACCAAGTTGATACTGTGCTACAGGGTATCAGTACTTTCCATAATTAGCATCCAGGAGGCATGAAAAGATCCAGTGTTGCTGATATTATAGACTGCAGAATTCACTTTTGAATCATGTTCTGCGCAAAATTACAACAAATTGATCGTATACTCGGATAGACAGTGCACATATTTGGCCCTCTGAGTCCCCACTATCGGGCATAGTCGGGCTAACACTGTGGCTAGTGACGCTGCGCGCGCAACCTTCTGCGCACAGGGCCGATTCGGGCCCAAAATTTGTTCGAATTTTACTTTGAATCGACTGGCTTTCACTTGACCTGAAAAGGGCTTTTCGAAACACTGTTAATCCCGTGCAGCGAAATTAAACCCACTTGATATTCTGGTTCTGGCTGCGATGCCGATCATTTTTGCCACTACTCTCGATGGATTAATCAGTTCCCCGGATTCTAAATGTGAGGTGGGAGAGTACAGCGGTACAGGTAGAACGCCATTCTGAAATTAGCAGGTACCCAACTATACATTCTAGTGCGGTGCGGTAGCTGCTGGATATTAGTACTTGGGGTGCGCGCTTTTCATTAGACGCTGTTTCGATGGGCGAGCTCGCGGGCCGGCCATCCTTCACGAGCACGAAGAACGTTTCAATTTGATTTAACGTACGCGATAGTCTATGTGAATGTGAATATAGACGTGGAACTTCAGGTGGATAAAACCGGGCTATTCCACTGTTCAAAATACAGTCTGATATTTCACCAGAAGGTAATGAGACACGTGCGCTGCTGATATTGTGGATGAAGGGGTTTTGAGATAGCGCAAAATTGACTACATTGTACGCGTACGTAGAGTGTGATTTATTATTATTATTCATAAAGATCAGAGGACACGACGTCAACGAGGTTTTCTGCTTTTTGCTTCGGGTGAGGGTGAAGGGTAAAGGGTGAAGGGTGGGAAGGGGCACAGCGCCCCGCGCGTAATTCATGATTTAATAAAGTAAAAAAATACCCTTATACTCCACTCAGTTCCTGCTATGCATACGATATAAGCTCAGGTAATGGGTAAACCTAACGTGGAGAGGAGATGGGGGGGACGCGTGTCCCAAGTATACTTTCACCGACGTTGGCTCCTGCTATGAGAAAATACCATGAAGAAGAAATTTCAGGGCTCTTCGTTGATAACGGTGTGTTAAATTCCAGAAATTCAAAACGCAGTCACTTTGTGAAAAAAGCTTCTAGAGCAAAATGGGAAAAGCATTTCAAAGCTTCCAATGTCAGCTTCATAACGCTTCTTAAAAAATTCTTGTATGACGATTCATTCGTCTTTTGCAATCTATCAAGGGGTTGGGACACTTTGATTCAATAGTCAATATCTCGATCATGCAAAACTGTAGGGAGACTTTCAAAGTAGCATTCTGAAGCAGATACTTCGAGCTTGAAGAATGGCTTTCTGAATACTCTCCACCACATTTTTTCGCTGAGCTTGAAATAATAGTTTTTTCATGTTGAAAAGATCAATCATAGATCTGGTACCATGTCAAGACACAGCCTCAATAGTTTTCCATGGAAGAATAGAAGAATAGAAGCTCCTGTTTGATGGTATGCCCAGAGTACTAGAACTGCAGATTCTCTACGATGGAGAGACTCTGAGAAGAATCGGGTTCCAAAGTTTAATTAGTTTTTAGACGATGAAGAGAACGAGTAAAGTTAAGTTTTAGTGCAAGTAAGTCTAGTGTTCGTTCTCTCTCCTTCTCTATCTCTGTCTGTCTATCTTTCTCTCTCTCTCTCTCTTTGTGCTGGAGACAATTTCAGTTGGAAGTTTTTCAATTTCCTCAGCTTATGGGGGCTTACGGCTAAACTTCCTCCAAAGAGATCCTTTCCAGTTCTCCTTAGCCAACCCACGGTACCAGATGCTGTACGCCTACTACCCGTTACCCGTTGTTATGCCTCGCTTCTACTTGTTGCTTAATCATTTCATCGCCAATGACGGCATGGCATCGACTCGCAAAGAACGTGAGATTTGTTTGGAGACCGGAAAAAGTCGAAAATTAGAGTTTGGGGAAATTTCTTCGGACCCGAGAACGACTTGGGTGCGACTTTTGGCCAAAGTATACAAACTTCGTATAATACTTTTAAACCCCCTATTTTTTAGAGATTCGAATTTTAACCAATATGACGATTTTTGTCAGAAAATCACTCGTAGGAAACTCTAAAACGACCTTTCACTGAAACGAGGACTCCTAGAGAACTATAGCAGACATGTTTTGATTCACCGAAGAATGTCATACGATTATACCTCCTAGCTGGAATCACGGTTGAAACCACCTATTTAGGATGACTTTTCGTTGACGTCTTCTGAATTAGTTATAGAGGGCTTTTAGACGACTAAAGAAATACTGCTAGACTAAGTCTTTCTGAACCAGAGACGTCTAGAAGACTGTAGACAGACTTACAGAAGGCTTATATATTCTAAAACGTCTTCTGCTCGAAAGTAGACTGCTAGACGAATTCTAGACTACTTTTAGATGACTTGTGAGAGCAGTTCCGGCAAGACTTGTAGCTGAAAAATACGACTTCTGGATGACTGAAGGGACAAACTACAGTCGACTGTTGACTGAAAATAGTACATTATGACTTCTAGACGACTTTCAGACAATTCATTAACTACTCTTGGCTAGAACAAAGACTTTGAGAACATGTCAAGTAGAAAAAGGACTTGAGACGACTTTTTCGATAAAAAAAAAGAACCAACTTCAAACGGTCGTTTCGATCTCGTTCATCATACTATCACCTGGATTGTGTGTTCCTCGAACTGTTATACTTCAGGGTACAACCACCGTTTTGGGCCACTCCACCAGTTCCGGCTAGTTCTCAGAAGTGGACTACTTATTATTTCTGGTGCTTATAATTCACGAAAATAATTGGAAAGTCTTTGGATATAGTTTTTTAATACTTAATTCGTTAGAAATTTAGTTATTTGAAGGCTGAAGTGTGTCTTGACCATTCCTACCGTTTGTGACCACAGCTTCTTTAATATATTGCGATTTATATGGCCAATGATGAAGCGATTGACGGTCAGAGACATCTACCCTATCAGGTGAATATAAATAGTATCGAGAAAAGTAACTGAAGAGATTGAGCATTGCTGCAGCACAGCGTCATCAAGGGTGATTTCGTGTTTCGTAGTTTCTCCCTGTGTAGCTCAGCAGCTCAGGAGCGAGTAGCGAGTTCTAATGAAAATTGATTACGGCATGGTTGGAGAGGAGGTGATATCTAAATCATGTCGCGCCTTACCCGCTTCCTCCTCTTCTTCCCTTTCTTATTTCGGATGTCGGGCTACGGTCGTTCGATGAAAAACATTATACACACATAAATACGGAATCCCTTTTCGACAGTACAATCTCGGTAGGAAAAGTAGAGGATGGGAAAGAAATAAGTAAAAGTCCTAAACAGCAGAGACGTAGTGCTACTCCCTGCGGAGGCGAAGGACCCTATCAGAAATAAAGAAGCTAGAGAAGCCAAGAAGTCGAAGTATCAAGCATACGTGTTGAAACTTGGTATATAGTTTGGAAAACCAACTCTTGATCTAGTATGGGAATTAGGAGTGAGCCGTAAGGACTTACCGTTAAAACGTTGAGCTAAGATTTATTGCCTAAGTTAAGACCTCCGGAGAGCTTCTTTTAGATTTATAGCCCGTTTTTGAATCTTCGAAGCTCACGGATACCGGAATCTTCCTTGTACTCTGCATTTTTATCCAGCTATATTAGCCCCGGTCTACGTGTCAAGCAGAAACAACGATCATGCGATATCGCAGGACGTTGTCGCAAACTCTTCACCCCCCCTTATCCTTTGGCAAGAACTGATCGGAATACACTTTCAATTTCCCTCCCGGTTTCGTTCCTGGCAAGTCACGAAATGATTTCGTGTTAATGTTGCGTGCGGGATTTGGGTGTTGCGTATACCACGACCCCAGAGCAAACAATGGTCCTTCCTGGCAGGGCGCACCCCGCAAACATTTCGGTGGCTTTAAAAATCATGTCAATATTTTGTTGGCTGTGCCAAGGGGCGTTTGGTGGTCAGTTTATATGCCATCGCTTTGAGCCAAGCGGGTTTGGTCATCGGAGTTAATTGGGGCTCGCTGCTTCACGGGAAGGCGAATGGTGTGAAAAGTTCTGGTGAGCTCAGATCATAGCTGTCCATTTTTCCCTTCGGGTTGCTTCTTCATGGGTTTTCGGACCGCGTCACGAGACTCCGTGTTTCGGTTTTGGTCGGTACCTCCTTCCTGCCCACGTCTCTGGCCGCCACTACCACCCCCTTTGGATTAGGAGACCCCATAGAGGGAAAAATGTAATATAAACGGCTTAACGGCTAAGCCGTTAATATGTTGTACCACGGTGCGCCCTAGAAACTATGTATATATTACCGACGTTCAAACATATGTCCCCCACAACCCCTAATTCGGAACTACCACGATTACGACCTTGTGTCACCCCTGTAATGCAACCTAGTCCGTAAGCTGTGACGTCAGGACGATGCGATTATTCTTCTTTGTTTTCGATAAGAAGCAACAGTCCTCTGAAATTTTTACAAACCGTCGTACGTTAAATAAAAGTTATACGAAAGTTGTTATTAAAATCGTATTCATCAACTAGAGACGTCATGGAGTTTTCACAAGTTGAGTTACCACAAATCCGTCCAAAATTCGAATTTCCAACAAGAGTCATCCGAAAGTTATTCACAAATTGTAAAATAGATTTAGATACAGAATAAAGATTGTTGAATGAAATGGTCAAAAAATCATATTTTAACCGTCCAAATTCTGCTGAAAAATCAAGATGAACCTAAAATTCATTCACAAGTTCTCCAAACTGGGGTTGAACTCGTGATTTTCACAAAAATACTTCCCTAAGCTATCCAAAAGTCTCATCGTTCAAAATTTGTCCAAAAGCTGTCCAATGTCATACGGTCTCAGTGAGAGTTATCATGAAAATGCTGAAAATAGGATTTCCGAATGAGAGTCTTCGAAAAGTTGTGCAATAATTATTCCCCTTAGGGTTTCCATGAGTCGTGATTTCAACTATAACTTTTCAAAAGTAATCCCACAGTCGTTTTTTCGACCAGAATCGCCCCAAAGTTGATTAAAGATTGGCTCTATAAAAGTCTCCCAACAGTTGAATGCAAAGTTTCCTCTAAGGAATCAACACCCAAGATCCGAGAGCAAGAGGGCAAAAAACCTTTGCTAGTTGAAGTTTTTTCAAAAGAGTACTTCATCACAGCGCAGAGAAAAATCTTTAGACACATTTTATAGACGATGGTTGCGATCGTTCATCGTATCTGGATCAGAGATCCGTCTAAATGACGAAGAGGAGGGGAGAAACACTGAAAACTCTTCTCCATCATCGGCTTATCCTGTCCTACCCGTGTATATCATGCACCGTGATAATTTGATCATCATCAGAAATTGATCATAGTGCAGTGTACACAGGTATACAGCCACACACAGACTCCGGTGCATCTGTGGGATGGTATAGGCTCTACAGAAATTGATCAAGTCTCTGTCTACCCTGCACCACCTACTCGAGGCTAACTCAACGACCGTGTAGGTAGTATCGTGCATTGTACGGTGCGGGGTGATACCGGCCCTAAATCTGCCTCGTGCAGAACGCATATTACAGCTCGATATCATGAAGGTATTCAGACGCATATTAGAGGCCAGCTGCGTTGATGCGAGTCAAAATCGAAAGCCGACTGAAATGATGTAAGACTTCCACAAGAAGGATAAAAAGAAGAATTCTGGACCTTCATAAGAGGGTACATCGACGTCAATTCTGGCTGCACAAGTGACTTCTGACTTCTGTGCAATTTCATAGACATCAGTGGTCTCTCAGTCCGATGAGAGTACCTCTTGCCGAAGAGGATAATTTGGCAAGTCAGATTGCAACTGGGCTAGTCATTGGTTTAAATAAAAGTGTTTCCAGTTGTTACCGGCACACGTGATGCAGTGGGATATGGGGGTAGGTCGGTTGCAGTTGGTATGTATGTACGCACGTCAGTTTAATATATTTGCTTTATGAATTATCCCCCGGGTGAAAGGAGGATGGCATGTACTGCCTCGGCGATGGGGGATCCCGGGGATGTGATGGGGCGTGTGCATACGGCGGTCGCGTGGCTCGACACGTGACCGAAAACTAATTGAGATGTGAAATTTATTTGGTGCCAATTCTTGCAGTCAGTTTTACCGATATTACCAGCGTTTATTGATGGTACACATGAGCGTAACTACCCTATTGCCGTCGGTTTCAACACTCATTTTCAGGGAATGATACACTGTAATCAAACCATCCAGGGTCTCAAAACCAGGACCATGTTACGCAACGAAAATAAATTCATTGGTTTCTCTCTTAGAACACGACCACTTCGACTACTTCAGGTCGATAGACGTTCCCAAAATTGTTTTGAGTTTAAGACAAGTTCTAGACGACTTTCTGAGTTTTAAGTCAAGTTTAGACGATTTTTTGGTACACCTTCGAAAACGACTACTTAGAGGCAATTTCGAATTGCTTTTTGATCAATGATTGACGAGTTTTTACGTTATGCTAATCAAAATTTTATCCGACTCCTAGACGACTTTCAGGCTCCCAACAGGCTTTGGTTCCCATGCACCCTGTGCACCTGGAAAGTACGCAAATCCGATCCGTAATAACAATAATAATAGTAATAATTTGTTATTAATTTGTGGACGATCACGTTTATCGGTCAATTTCGTTACACTCACCAACCCATACCGGGTTTATGAACGCGAACCTAATGGTTCTCTCCGCCGGTTCCAGCACCATCACCAACGGTAGCACCAGCAGTAGCCACGGTACACATCCACATATCCTACAAACATGAACAAACGCTATAGAATCTGCGGCTGTATGTATTTGACGACGATACGAGGAGGAGGAGGAGGAGGAGGAGGAGGAGGACCTCTCCTATAGTCTGGAGTTAATTTAGAGGCTATTTCCTCTCTAAATAGTCAATAAAACCAGGCCTCCACCTCCGCTCTCTGCTCCCTGCTCTCTGGCCTCTGGGCCCGGACCTAGGCGACCCCGACCCCCGGCTTTTCTGCTGCTGCAGCAATATTATAAAATTTAATGTCTTGGTTTACGGCTCGTCGTCGACGTCCTCGCTACTGCAGAACTTCCACTTCCACCCCAACCTCCACCCCCACCTCCTGCTACTTTCCGCACCCTGCTCTTTAACCTCGCTTCGATATTTACTACCTAATCGCGGCGTGCAATATCGCCTACCCTTTTTCTTCTGCTTGCTCTTGGTTTTTCCTTTTTTTTTTATGTTTTTTTTTTGTAATACTCCATTTTCTTTCGAATAAGTTTGTTTTTGCTACATATTTTTGAAACTATTTCTCATCGCCAAGTTACAAGTTATCAGCGAGTCCGCGGAAGTTTAGAAATTTGTTTTCCAAATTGGAAAGATTGATTTAATTTTGAATTTGAGAAAATCAGAAAGTTTTTAATTTCAGAAACTTCAGACATCAATTTCAGAGAATTGAAATTATCTATGATAGCCAGAATTATTGAGATTTTCAAATTGTTTAAAATGTTGAGAAAATCAACAATTAAAAGTCTTGAAAACTAAAAAATTCAACGTACAGACATTCTCGAATACCTAAATATACAATATATCAGACAGTACAAAAAATCATAAAAAGAAAGTCCGAAATTTGAAAGAGAAAATGCTATTTCAATTTCACAAGTTCTAAACATGAAAAATTTCAGGAACTAAAATGAAAAAATCAGTAATTCTAAATTGTAAGAACCTAGAAAATGATTTGAAACTGCAGAAATTGATCCAGATTTTCCAAAAATTCCAAAATGTCTAGAATCGAAAGTGAAGAAAATAAAAAATTCCAATATTGCAGGACGGAGAAGAAAAATAATCGATTAAATTCTCAATTTTTGATTTTTCGAGTGATTTGAAAAAATTCAGGAATCCATATTTCGCAAATTAACTAAAAATTAGAATCTCTTAACGTCTTTAACTTCAGGTAATTCGAATCCTAGCTAATTTCGAAATTTCAAAAACAAAACTTTGTCAAGTTCTCGAAGTCCAAGACTCGAAAAATAAAAAATGAACTAATTCCAAAATTACAACATAAAAAACACAACCATTCTAGGATTAAACTTTTGAAACGTCAGTCACAAATGTGCCTGAGAATAAGTCCTTGACTCGGAACAAAAACGGTTTAACATATCCAAAAAAAAAAACGTTATGATCTTCTTCGTAAATATCAGTACCTAATCTTTATATTTCACGTAGAAGCAGCTGGAAGTGAAATATCGGCCAAAATGCGTGAAAATTATGAAAAAATCGCTTGCGGAAATGAATATGAAGGATTGAAAAATGTCTAAAAATCCCCAAACTCGAATATTTCCAAAGTTCGTTTTACCCGATCGTACAAAAAAATGATTGTACTGCGAGGTTTTCGTGTTATCCTGAAAAGATTTAAAAAAAATTTTCTTTGTTTCGTAGAATGGTACGTCTATAAGAAAAATCAGGCGTTCCGTATCATCGCTCGTCTCGCGGTGCCCCAACAAGACACAGTATCTACCCTGTATTCAACCGTATAGGTAGGAAGGTAGAGATGAGCAGAGACGCGCGGGGTGGTGTTGGATGCTGGCTGGATGCTGGCGCGACGTCACCACGGAAATCAAGAGTAATGCCAACACGAAACTGCACTACCCCGCAGCTCCTGGCCGTCCCGAACCCCGGGCCTCCCGCCCCCATGCCGCCCTTCCTCGTGCCATTTTCCACCTCCGCAACAGAGGCTCTCCTCTACCCACGGGAATAACGCGGGGGTCTCACCCCTCGACGGTTGTTCTCTCTCTCTCTCTCGCTCTTCCTCTTTTGGGGTAGGTATCTACTAGGTGGAAGGCTACCGGTAGGTGTAGCTCTACAGTCTACCGTGTAGCGTATAGGCACTTCGATCTAAGGGCGCGTTTGCTTCCCACCCGTGGCTTTCCGGAGAGTCGTAACGATTTCGGTGATGTCGTCGCCACTGAGTCGTCGCTGGTTGGTGATCCTGCTTTTTGTATTCGTTGGGTTGGGAGAAGGAAGACGATGACGGATTTTTTTTCTAGTTTTTTTTTTTTTAAGATTCTTAAATATTTGTATTTATGACCGTTTCAATTTGGTACACTTTTCAGAATTTGTTACTTATCAAATTTTCAGGTTTTTTTGACATCGAAAATTTCTGAGTATTCGCCTTTATTTTCGTCATTTCAGAACATTGGATTTTTACTAATTTTCAAACATATTTCCTAACCCTTACATTATTCAATGTTGACATTTTTTCATCAAAATTTCGACATTTGGTGTTTCATAATTCCTGCTTTTTTTTACACTCGGAAATCACTCATCTCCTAGACTCATGGTTTTTGAAATTTTCAAGTTTTGGATTCAAATATTTCGGAATATTTTTCATCTAAGGCTGTTAGAATCTTTGGGCAGTCTGAATTCGTGGATTCTTGGAATCCTTTTTTTCGGATTGATCAAATCTTTAAATCGTTTTGTTCCCAAATGACTTTTAGACGACAGATCGGAAATATAATATGAATGTGGTGTTCCAATTTCAAAATTAAATTTGTCGACGTGAATATAACACGGATGAGACACCATACAGATAAATATCAAACTGTGCCAAAACTTGTACCGGGAATTTTTCAAGAGTTCTGATATCGTATCTGAAAAAAAGGACTCAAGAATCTCATAATAATTTAATGTTGAACGAAAAAAAATCCAGAGAAGGATTCAATTTTTATTTTTCACTTTGTGATCCCACAATGTCAGAATAATTGTCGATTTCCTTTCATTATCTTTTATTCCATACATGAACGGAAAGGCCGATTTCGCTACCTATTTTGGGGGAGCGAAGTGCGGCTTTACCGACCGGGAACTCTTTCTTTCCGCTGGGAGACTATTAGGTAAGAAACACCAGTTTTTCCTCCCGCAAAGTCTTTCCTCCCTGAAAGTCTTTCTTCCCAGTTTTCTCTGCCGCCATGCCGTACCGACCAGTACGGCTCATTGTCAGTCGGAACGTCACATAACCTAAAATGTAAACACTGATCTGCCCGCGAAATCGACCTTTCCGTTCATCGTGGAATAAAATATCGTGTGCACCACGGTCGCCGGACTTTTTACTCCCTCGGTGGATGCCATCCCTCGCCTTCGGCTCGGGTGGCAACTCCACGCTCGGGAGCGAAAACGTCCTTTGCTCCCTTGGTGCACAATATACTATTCCCTCTTCTTTTCTCCATAGCTGTTATACCTTCTATTCTATCCTGTCTTTCTCAAAAATCACCCCAGAATAGCGGAGGTTGGTAAAATTTTATCAGTTTATCTAAAAACGTCCACTACACCAGCGCCGCCATCTTGAGTCCTTGGGTAGTAAATTTGAAATCAAAGACCCTTGAAACCCCCCGAGAACCAAATTCGGTGGAAACTGGTGTTCATTTGTCCGAGATAACCTGGATGGATAAAAAAAACCACCCCATTTCAGCACGACGAGGGTTAATTTGATTTTTGGATTCTACGATTTCGTGAAGTCTTCAAGTCTTTATACCGACTTCCTTCGATTTGGTTTCTCCATTCTGCGCGTTGTAGTGAAAATTGAGTAAAACACAACCCCGTCTTCGGGGTAGAAAAGTGCTCCTCGCCGCTTCCGAATCTCTCGGATCAGAGTCTGCCCCACACCCCCCGATCTACCCCTCCCGCAAAGCACAGGGTTCGCAAAATTACGCCATTTGTATGATCGGCCGTTATCCCCTGTGGGGGCGATGATACCCGCTCCCACCACCGCGAAACGTCTTTTAATATACACTATATCTCCGGTAGGTAGGTAGGTTGGTAGGTTGCTGTAGGTGCTGCGAGGCACAAGGGTGCCACAGACCAACGACCAGGATCGAGGTATACCGTGCTTATATCTAGAAGATAAATTACATCAGCTTTATACGTATAGGTATATACATATGTATATATATATGCACAATCGGTAGTGTATCGTCGTCTTTCGAAGCCCCAGAATGGTGTCTGGCGAGTGCGGAAAATAGCCGATATACGATGAGTCCAAAGTTTCCAACAAGTCCCGGAAGCGAGTGCTGCTAATTTCACGCTAGATTAAGTAGCCGAATAATATCTGCCAGCCGACAAAGTGGTCGCCTCACGAACCCGAAGTCAGGTAATGATTATCAGAAAGAATACTGAAGAGATGCAATGCCCCGAGTAGAAATTTCGGTCAGGCCACAATCAGGGCATGATCAAGCAAACCTTACCACCTGATCAGGTGCTTATTAGGCTGCCTGGTCAGGCCCTGATCAGTAATGTAACGCAAAATTCTAGGATTACGGCCAGGCCCTGATCAGGTTCTATAGCCAGGCTCTGATCAGTATTTTACAGCCAGGCCCTGATTAGGTTTGTTGATCAGGCCCCGATCAAGCTTCCTGATCAAGCTTCCTGATCAATCCCTGATCAAGCCCTGATCATATCTGTGGATTTGTGTTTGTATCATCCGATGCTACAAAAATAACGATTAAATAAAAATTTTTATGGGTTGAGTAAGCTGAACCACTCATACTCGGCCGCATACCAACGCTAGAACGCAATTTCACTTCAGAAAAACTTCGCATTGTTTCGACCTAACCGGGTTTCGATCCTGGACCTATCGCTCGCTCGCATTACTAATCGCACGCCCTACCTACTACGCCAAACTACTTATTAGATATTGTGAAAACTTTGATCTACTAATAATAAGAGCTTCGAATATATTTATCTAAATGATTATCCTGCGTGCTTCCGGCAGGTTAAAAGTGTACCAAATAATGGTTGATTCTTAATGAATCACACATTTCACACTGTGGCATGAAACCCGTAATAAAGACAGCCTGATAAAGACCTGATCCGGGGCGTGGCAGGCATGCCTGAGTAAGGGATGCCTGGCGCCAACCTTGCTGGCGGCCATACAGGCTTGCCTCAGTAGGGGATGCTTGATACCAACCTGAGCAGGGACGCAACAGGCGCGCTGCACTTTCTAGTATCATGTACTCTCGAAGCCAATCTGACCAAGGGTCCAACAGGTAAACCTCGGTAATTGTTGCCTGATAGCATCCTGATCAGGGGCCCAACAGGCAAACCTTGGCAAGTGTTGCCCGATAGCATCGTGATCAGGGGCCAATCAGGCATACCTTGGTAAGCGATGCCTGATAGCATCCTGATCAGGGGCCCAACAGGCAAACCTTGGCAAGTGTTGCCTGATAGCATCCTAATCAGGGGCCCAACAGGCAATCCTTGGCAAGTGTTGCCTGATAGCATCCGGATCAGGGGCCCAGCAGGCAAACCTTGGCTAGTGTTGCCTGATAGCATTCTGACCAGGGGCCCAGCAGGCTATCCTTGGTAAGTGTGGCCTGAAAGAATCCTGACCAGGGCCATATCAGGAGTGCCCCTGTTAGGGATACCTGATGGGACCCTACTCAGGACCACAGCAGGTTTGTCTTACTCAGGACCGCCTGAACAAAGCTCAATCAGGGCCTGATAGCACATCAGGCTAGCCCTATCAAATTTCTACTCGGGGCGGCGACTTTTCTGTTTCATCGATGGTGGCTCCCTCTGTTCTGCTAGGAAATTCAAATCGACTATGAACATGCAGCTGTGACTTCCGGCACTGGTAACCCAGACTCTGTGATTGGCTGTCCCAATGCCACTGCCATTTCCCAGCCAGGCATGTATCAAATGTAAGTTCCCCGGGGATAGTTTGGAGGTTAGGAGGAAGGTTCAGTTTGAAAGCACTGCGGTATAGATACCGTGGCTCTGGTGCTTCCAATACCATTGGCCGAGGAGGTTAGGTTACCGCTGTAATAGTGGCACATGGCTCCGATCCTGACTTGGAAGAGTCGATGCACAGAAAGCTCAGTAGGGCTTAAGACATAGGCAAAAGCCACAGGGCATGAATATTACCTCGCAACATGCTGGAGACTTCTGCTCATGGCTCATAATGTTTCGACCATCATTATTACGATTTTTTACATCGAAGTGCGCATGCGCGAAGAAAGCATTGTGAGGGAAAGGAGTTCATTTACGATCTGCGCAGGCGCCCGGTATGAAATAAGGGTGCTTCGCGCACGCTGCACGGGCATCGAAAGTCGACGTTTTGATGAACCACCTTTCTTACTCAGGATGGGAAAGTAATTGCCCAATTAAATTCGTAATGTTATATCACAGTCTCCTAATCTGTCCGACCTAATTCACATAGAAGTATGAGGATTTTGGAAGAACCAGCTCCATAGGGTTATCAACATTCAAATGGTTGTCATGATTATTCCCACCGTCTGGGTGTTCATGTATATGTATACATAGATGTGTTTATACAATATCGGTATACAGATTGAATTAATTTCGGTAAATTAATTGGCTGTTAGGATGTTTAGCGCTAAGTGACAGAGACAGAGAGACGGAGAGAGAAAGAGGCTCGCGCCTGCCACCTTCAACCGAATTGTAGGTGTTAAAGACGCGTCGGGCAGCCCTGGGATTTTTAGATTCTTACCCAATCATTTTTTTCCTTCGAATTATTATTGAAAATTAGCATTGCTAGGGGATAATCAAAATTGGTAAAAGTGAAGAGACAGTCGATAAAATGAACTGCTACTAGGAGATTTGGATGATAGATGGATTTGGTAAGACACTCGTTGCACTGATCTTAAGTAAAGTGTCAGTCCTATAGTTGAACTAACATTCGCTGTGAGGTGACATATCCCGATAAAAAGTATTGGTTCAATACGAATCATTATCCGTTTGAACACTGGAGTATAATTGGAGATCGATTAAACTGGCGCCGACATATTAAAATGACCCCAAAATAGTGAAATCAGAACCGAAATGCTAAAACGAACTCAAAAGTGCTAAAACAAGTTTAAACATGCTTCAATGAGCTCCAAAATTTGCCCAGGAGTTCGAAACGGCTTGAATGAGCTCGAAAATGATTAAATGAGCTAAAAATTCTCGACTGAGCTCATAAATTCCGAAATGAACTCGGAATTTATGTCAGAAGTTCAAAAATGATTCAATGAGCTCAAAGGGATCGAAATAATTTGCTGACAAATGGAGCTCAGTTATCACAGAATGAGTGGCTAAACGGGCTGAAGATTTGGTGTAATGCACTAAAAAAATGCGAGTTGAAGAATGCCCAAATGTCATATGCAGTAGGGAATAGCAAGAATGAGCTCGAAATGAATGAAACTATTAACGATCAAACAAGTATGAGGAACTCGGAAGCAATCCTGTAATTACTGACGCGAGCTCAAAAGTATCAGCATAGAGCTCAAGAAGGATTGAATAATGAGCTCAATTATCCTGATATAAGTTGAAAAATGTTAGAACGCGTTCTATGATCCAGAATAGAGCTTAAATATGCTGACGTGAGCTTAGAAATTCCGAAACGAGCTCCATAGTAGCAAGAATGACCTGAAGGATTATGAAATTACGAATTCATTGTCACTTTTACTAAAAACGAGCTCAAAAGTATCAGCGACGAGCTCAAAAAGGATTGAATGGTAAACTAATTTATTGTGATAATAGTCGAAAAACGTTAAAAATGAGTTTCATGATGCGAAATAGAGCATAAATATACTGACGGGAACTTGAAAATATTAAAACGAGCAGAGCAGAGCTATAAAAGATGAAAAAATTACGCTGTCAGTTTTGCTGAAATAATCATCCCCAAAGTGCTGAAGCAAATTTTATAGAGTTTTGAATTTAGCTGAAAAAATGTGTAAGAATTAAAAGCAAAAAGTTCAGACCAAATAGAGCTCATATAAATCTGTGAGATTGAGTTCGAGCAAAAATCGTAAAATAAGCTCACAAATTTAATTAGAATATTTTTTAAAAGGACACTAATATGTTGACGAAATCTTTCGGAGATGTATAAAAAAAAACTATGGAAAATGGTTTCATCATTCACGTGATGAGTTGAACGCATTATTACTTTATTAATAATAAACATAACGATAACATGGTATTGAAAATAATAAATATGAGCTTCTTATGTTATAATCTTCGGGCTGCAGCAACTGCACTGCGAGTCATTTCTTGTAAAATTAATTTTCTAAAAAAATAAATTGTATCATCTAAATCCCTACAACAATTGTTATAATAATGATAATAATAGTAATTATAAATATAATATAATATTAATAATAAATAACAATGATTATACAATTACAGTATGTTAAAATAACACTTCGATATCCGATTCTTATATAAGGCTGTTATGTCAGCGACTGCTTACATTTTTTCACTTAATATTATAATTTTTTTTTTTTTTTTTTTTACGAATAATTTTTGCTTATTTCCTGCTGTCCTAATATTCTACAAATTTTCAATTTTGAAGTGCATACAAAATTTAGAGAATAAGAGAGTTTCTACGTTACCGAATTTACTGATAAGCGAGTCCTACATTATACACATGACTAAAGGGATAAGAGAGTGCTATAGACTAATTTTTTACGGACAGTCGGATGTCTTCGAGTATCTAAGTCCATGAAAATAAAACGGAAAAAAGGAAACGGCATGGAACTTAACAAATTACCGTCATGATTTCGTTATTTTCGTGCCATTTCTCCACTTTTGCGTGAATTCAAAATATTCCTGTATGTGATTCAATTCCATGGTCTTAGATATTCGAAAATATCCCACAGTCGGTAAAAATCGATTACAAAACCCCCTTAAATATTACTCAAATTTAAGTACCACAAATAACGTAACACATTGAATGGAAAGATACACTCATAAGATCTACACAAATAAATATTTTCTTCTGATAATTAGTATTAAAATTAAATTTTAGAAATTATAGTAATTTATCATCATTCACCGAAGTGATCTCGAATTTACTGCCGACAGTGGCTGAGTGAGTCTGTATTTTATACAACGGTAACCAGTGAGAAGGGTAACTGATCATTTACCGACAAAGGTAAATAGGAACAAGTAGAAAAAATTGGAAATAACAAGAATAAAAAGTTGTCTCACTAAAATCACCTACGTACTGCGAAAATGGAAAATATAAATTAAATTTTTTATTTTTTTATTTTGGTTTCTACGTATAACTCTGTTGGTTAAGTACCGGTAGCTGAAGGTAACTGCCGCAAATTATTGAACCGACTGATACCTCAAGTCGGTAATCGGCGGGATCTACTATTTACCATTTTCTATCAAATTACCGTTCCTCGGTATCTCGTCCTTTATCATTTTCGCGAGCCTCTCCAAAGCCTGAAAATGAGAATGATATCGATTTGTAATGGATAAATGTTTGTGCTGAAAAAAAAGTAAAATTACGTTATGAAAATTTGTCGTATTTAATTCTTTACACTTACGGAATTCATGTCCTCGTAAGTAGCTTTAGAAAAACTCGCCCTTATCGCGTTGCAAGGCTGACTAGGATCCGCCATGAAGGCAGCACCCGGTACGAACAATACTCCGTGGGTAACTCCACGCTGCATTACCATTTTCCACGTATCTCGAACACCTCTGATTTTTATCCAGAGGAAAAATCCTGCACTGGGTACCGTGAAGTCTGCTAATCCTGTTTTATCGAGAAAAGGAAAGAATTATAATTTAGAAAATTGCAAAAAAACAATATTTGGCAACTTTTTGTCACAAAGAGTCTGTAAAATTTCATTTGATTGTTTTTTCTTTCGTTCTCTTCATGTATGTTGATTAGAATCTCTCGTAGAAAATGGAAGATTTCTAGGAAAAATCGGAAAATCCTCAAATACATATTAAATTTGCCTTCTTCTTGTTTTTCTTTTCTTTTATTCTAATTTAAATTTAAAAAATCGTCAAAAGAGATGTTCACATTGTTTAACGTCAGATTTTTCATTATCACATTATTTTGCATTGAAAGGGAAAAAAATGAGGAAATATTTTGTTTTAGAGGAAACTGGGAAATTCTAAAAATATATTTTTTTATATTGTACATTCTAAATCTGCGTGATTTAGAATCTATTTTTATCAAAAGTTTCGAAAATTGTGTGATTGATAATTTTAATTACCATGGAGATGTTTTTTTGCCAGGGCTGAAATAAAGTCTCTTCGCTGCTTGTAGAATACACGTATCCTCCGGAAATGTTCCATGAGCTTTTCGTGGCCCCATGATTTGATTAACTTGTAGGCGATCACCTTTAGAGAAAAATGAAGAATCATATTTTTAATGGGAATGACCTGATTATTCCGGAGTTTTTTTGTTAAAACAACTGTTTATCTAGAATTTACAATTGATTCCTGATAATTTGAATGATACATATTCAATCGCTGATTTTTACGATATTTCTAATAAATCTGATTTTTTATTCCAATAGTTATCGTTATTTGTATGAAACGAAAAAAAATTGAATTGTATGAAAAATGATCGAAAACATCCGGAAGGTGATTCGAAGGATTACAATAAAAAAGTATCCAAAAAAAAACTACAAGAAAATATAAGATTGACGAAAATAACTATGGAACAACGACAAACAAACTATGATAATCTACGTAGTTTCTCTGATTCCGTTGGAATAAATAGAAATTATGTCAAGAATCATTACTCATTAATTGTGAAGGTGAGCTTTCTTTGTAGAAATTTCCTCGTTATTATTTTCGATTAGTGAAAATATATGAAAAAAAATGAACATACTTGATATATTAGTAGTTTATATGATGATTCTCTGAGTATGAACGTGTGTAAACATATAAATGTGATGTATAATGATGGAAATGGACTAAATATTGTTATCTTTTTTGGACAATTTATGCGCCACATGAGATAATAATTGTACTAATTACAACATTCATTAATCGATAAATCAAGATCAGGGTACACGATACTTTTTGCTGCTTGGTCTCGTGCTGGTGTAATAAATGCTGAACGTTGCGGCGATTATGATTACCCAATAGCGTGTATATACATATAATTATCAAATAAATAACATATAAATATAATTTTGAATTGGTGGGAATCACGACACGCGACAAAACATCGACGTCTGTACGTATACTTTATACACTCAATGACGGGTCAGGTTAAAGTTCAATATCTATGTCCACATAATATATGATGAATCTTTACATCAAATAATTATGTTATCTCGACAGTAATTAAAATATTTCCAGTTTTATATTTTCAATTATTTAATTTTCTACATAATTCCAAGTGTCACGAGCGAGTTAACACTCAAACAGATGATTAACACTCATTTAATTCATCGATTATACGCCATTTATCGGAAAAATCTGTAACCACTGTCTCGAGACGCTAACGAGTGACGCACGTTAATTAAAATTTTCCTTATCTCGTGTTATTGTTAAAATACCGATTATATACTATTTGGAATATACAATGTTCAGCGAATTGATTATAATAATCAATCGAAACTATCAGTCCTTTTGACAATGAGACAAACAAATATTTACTAATGATGAAACGATTTTTTTTTTCGTTCAATTCTTTTTTAGTTATCCGATTATAACTAACCTGTGATATGGTCGGGGCGTGAAGATGACTGCTCTGCATGTGAAGCTCTATACTGGCAACCAGAGGAGCAGCGGCTGTGATAAAACCGAGTCTGAGTCCACTGCTCAATACTTTTGAGAATGAATCGATGCGGATTACTCGACCCTCGGTGTCAAGGGATAGAAATGATTTTGGGGCCTCCTGAAACACACATCACATGATTTGATTAAAAAAAAAAACATAAATTGTAATTTTCTCGAGAGCAAGGATAAATAATTTGGAAAAAAAATCCTGGAATCATTGATTGACTCGAACGGAAACTAATTCAGATTTTTTTTTTTCGTAACCACTGAACGTGATAAATGGTGTGAATTTTCTTAAATGTACATAACATTGAAATATGTTATTTTTCGATTAGGATTAACCAGTTTTTTTTTCTCCAAATTTTACTTTTATATAAAAGTCTATCAAAAGGTGAACAATAGTATAGTAATGAAACAATTCATTGATTCATAAGTGTGATGTAATGAATTTTACGTGTCTGTCGTATAGGCATTGTAAGTATTGCACAAATTCTACACGCGTTGAAACAGTGGAAATGTCACCGTTCAGACAGATAGAATCATAAACTGATTGAAAAAATACATATGTATAAATAATTGGGGAAAAAGTTGAATATGTTATATGAGATGAACGTGCTGACCACTAATCGTTGGACTTGTATCGCTGTGAACTGCTGAACTCTGAACGATCAATTATAAGATATTATGATCGTAACTGAAAAAGTTGTTCAAGATAGATAACGGAAATCAAACTACATACGATGAAAAGTCTCACGATGAAAAATCAGAAAAGCAAAACGAAAATAATATTCATTATCAAAGATGCTTGTCATTATGCATACAGACTGCGAAATTATTCACGGAATAATACAGATTGATTATCACTAAATGCGCTGACATATAGGAAAAAAATATTTGTGTCTCAGAGAATCCCCTCAATTTTTTGGCAATGTTTTCGGAATTCTTTTACGTTCATTGTATCTAAAATTAACAAAAAATGTGAATGATTCATTGATTATGAAATTAGACAGCATATTTAAAAAAAAATATAATGCCACAAATTTTTACTAAATTGAAAAAAGAAAAAACTACGACCGAATCATTTTTTCGTAAAATACAAAATAAATGTATGAGAAACCCTAATTAGCCTGTCTTCTCTTCAATCATGTGATTTATCAGCTGATAAAAAACATATTGAGGTCATATTTTTCTTCTTCCAAATTTATCAAAAAATAGTTCATTATTGATAACGGAGGGATGACGTCATTAAAAAAATATCTCAATCTATATACAGGAAAAAAAATAGGACCATTGATTACTCACATCGGTGAAGTACATATGGTGGTACGGATCATCGTCGAGAATGAGGAAATTGTATTCGCAAGCGATCCTGTATATTTCCTTACGTCTTTCGAGCGGTAGAACGGTACCAGTTGGATTGGCACCAGTTGGATTGATGTACATTAGTTTGGGCATTTTTTTTCCATCGGCTCTACGGCCCTTCAATATCTCCCTCAGCTGGGCCGGGTCCAGGCCCAAGGCGTCCTGACCCACCGAAATCAGCTCTGCTTTGTAGGGTGAAATCTTCGCGAACAAAAATTACAATATAAATCTAAATAGTTGACAATGAAATAAAAAGTTGACTATTCAAGTAATTTGGTTCATTTTATTTGGTCAACGATGCAGATAATTTGAAAAGTGAGGAAAGGGCAGGATTTTGAATTCAAGAACTAAAGAAAAATAATGAAATGAAAATTTGGGAGATAAAAATAATGATTTTGAATCAACCCTGACAACTATTATTGCAATAAATGAAAACAGTAGCAGAAAAAATCATCAATACATAAGTTGGAGTGATGAAAAACTGAATTAACTTTTTTCTTTTGAATTGATGTTGAATTGATTTTGAAATAATTGAATCAATTTGAATATAATATAGCATTTAATGAGTATACTATTAACATGTTTATTGAGAACGTATAAAAGAGAGATAAACCGAATCGCGGATAACCTCCTCATTGACACGAGTCAATTAGTGATTAATCATTGACTCAAAAATCTGCAAACGTACGTTACGTACGTCACAGATTAAGACATGTGGTTTTCGCATGCGGATTACAATATTTATA
This sequence comes from Euura saliciscinereae, assembly GCA_018420115.1. Lineage (NCBI taxonomy): Eukaryota > Metazoa > Arthropoda > Insecta > Hymenoptera > Tenthredinidae > Euura > Euura saliciscinereae. The sequence goes on from JAFFZH010011902.1 coordinate 54,917, forward strand.
GACATTGCAAAATAAGGAGAACAAAGATTGGGACCAAATTACAAACATATTGAACAATAGTACATTGTGTATCAAGGGCGCAAAGCACTATTTTCCGAGTGTGAAATTTGCAGTACGAGCCGAAGGCGATTGAACTGCAATCACACTCGCCAAAATAGCATTGCGCCCGTGATGCACACGATTTTTTTCTCAACACCTGGTCTGCAGAAATGCCTCTTTTCAGACCTAGTGAGCGGGCGCAAAACAGCACTTTGCGCCCGAGAGCCGAAAAGATCTGTTTTGCGCCCGCTCCCGAGGTATGAAAAGTGGCATTTTGCGACCGGGTGTGAGAAAATAATTTTTGCACAGTTCAGGAGAGAAGTTCATAAGACGGTTTCGATACTAGTACATCCACTAAATTTTGGTTTTGGATCTTGACAATTTTCTTCGACTCAAAATATTGAAATTCTATGTCAAATTGAATAAAAGATATGTGAAATACAAAATGCAAAATGAGCGCGGAAGTTTGAATGCGTTTTCTGAACACGCGCAATTTTTTCAATAATGCGTAATAAAGATGGAAATAAAAAAATATGGGCATGCAACGAATTACAATAGTTTGTAGTGACAACACCGATTTTTAGTCTGGTCTCCAAAAATCAGAAAATTTTGTAAATGTTAATTGAGAAGGCAAAAAATACAAATACTGCTATTCCTGTTGTGATGGTAACAGATGGTAATTTCTATTTTTATTTTTTCTTCCACATTGTTCTGAATGATGCCAAAATTCTGCGAATATTTTAATTGAATTTTTTTTTTTTCATTTTCTGATTGTTAGAAATCGATTATTATTTTTTAACTACTCACCACAACTTCAACGCCAGTGTAAAACGGGTCCTGGACCAGTACGGGATCACCTGGTCCAATAATTGCTTCTAGAGCTTTGCTGAGACCGTCTTGACCACCGGAAACTACCACAATATCGCGACTTTCCCATAGAGGTGGAGAGTGTAATTTTCTTTGGAGTTCCCTCAGAGCCTGATTTTTCAAAATTGAAAGTAGGGATTTTTAATCCATGCATCACCGGTTAATGTTTAAATTAGATTGTCTCTTTCTTGGGTAAATGCAGTGTAAAACTTTGATTCGGAATTATTTCAAATGAAAAGGAAACATAGAAAATTATTGCGAATGAATTGTGTCAAAATTTTTTGCTGCGCAGTATACAGAAATATCTTTAGTTCAATTGACCCATGCCAATGAGCATTTTCATCATCCAAAAACATTCGAATCACTCTTTTACGCAATCAGTTGGTGATGAGATTTCAGCACAGTGAACGATAGATAGATAGTGAGAGAGAGAGAGAGAGACAGAGAGAAGAGCATGTCAAGATAGATGAGCTTGAAGTCAAAAGACTTGATTTAATTTTCATTAATTTGATTGAAAAAAAATTCTTTTATTCAAGAAATTCTTTTCAGCTTCCATTTCTATGAGATATATATATATATATTTTTTTTTGATCGTTTTTCACATTTTTTTTGTAGTCCTTTACCTCAAGCAAGGGAGGGAACCCTTGGCTCGGAATGTATTGGAGTGCTGCTCCGAGTTCTTCTCCTTCGAGGGTAAAACTCGATCCGTCAATAAGTTTTAAACTTATTTCCGCAAATGGGAATGTTTCCTCGTTTGGCATACCTTCGGCCAATGAAATTAATCCACGTGGCGCCGAGTAAGCGATCTTGGCTAGGGAGGAAAAAACAAAAACAAAATAGATAAGGGATTCTGTATGCATC